>JBBPLC010000086.1:0-84532 GCA_038089535.1 Hemileccinum rubropunctum
ACAACGTTGCCACGACCACGAAACCGCCGGACACCCCGGCTTCCTAAAAACCCGTCAACTCGTCGCAGCCGAATTCTGGTGGCCTGGCCTCGCTTCCTTCGTACGTAAATATGTGGAAGGTTGCGCCACTTGTCAGCAAAACAAGGCCAATACCCATCCTACCATCCCTCCACTTTCCCCCATCCGCTCCCTTGCCTCTCATCCCTTCCAATAGGTCTCTTGTGACCTCACCACTGATCTCCCCCTCTCTGCCAGCTTTGATTCCTTGTTGATCGTGGTTGACCATGGGCTTACTAAGGGGGTAATTCTATGCCCCACCAAGAAGTCCATCACCGCTGAAGGAGTCGCTGATCTTTTCTTCCACAAAGTCTTCCTTCGCTTCAGACTCTATGATAAAATCATCTCTGATCGTGGTTCCCAGTTCGCCTCCGCCTTCGCCAAAGCCCTTGACAAGATCCTAAACTACGACCTCTCCCTCTCCACCGCCTACCACCCCCAATCTGATGGAGAAACCGAACATGTGAACCAAGAAGTTGAAACCTATCTCTGAATCTTCTGCAGAGATAACCCTGCCTCGTGGTCTGAAAAGATCTCCCACGCTGAATTCACCCACAATCACCGCCCTCATTCCGTCACCGGCAAATCCCCATTCTTTCTCATGATGGGGTTCGAACCCTGTGCCCTACCTTCCCTCCTCCCTGAATCTCCTCTCCCTGCCATTGAAACCAGACTCAAAGCCCTTTCCGCTGCCCACAATGAAGCATTGGCAGCTCACAAACTCGCCCGCCAAGTCATGGCCTCCTGCACCCGCAAGAACTTCACCCCTTTCACACTAGGAGATAAGGTATGGCTAGAAGCCCGCAATCTCAAACGATCTATTGCCAACCCAAAGTTTGCCGCTAAGCGAGAAGGACCCTTTACCGTAACCAAGGTCCTATCTCCAATCGTTTATCAACTCCACCTCCCCAAAACGTGGAAAATCCACAACACATTCCACGCTTCTCTCTTATCGCCTTATCATGAAAATGATATCCACAGACCCAACTTCCCTGCTCCACCGCTGGACCTTATCCAAGGCGAAGAAGAATATGAAATTGAGAAGATCCTATGCCACCGCGGAACTCCATCTCGCCGCTTCTTCCTGATCCGATGGAAAGGATACTCCACTGAAGAAGATTCCTGGGTCCCTGAACAGGACTTGAAACATGCAAAGTCCACCCTCACTAATTATAAAAAGCTCCACCCCTCTGTCTTCCCTCGCAACCCAACCTAAATCCCTACCACCATGTCCACCTAGCAAAACGTCTCTGACTCCGTTTCTTCTCCTTCTTCTCTGTCTCCTTCTACCTTAGATTCTTCTCCTTCTTTAGCTGAAAGGCTTTCCTCCCTACCTCCGTGTAACTCCTCCCCCGAACCCTCCTCTACTCGCCCATCCCCTGGATGGAACCACACCCCCTTGCCCACCTCACCTATCACTCCTCCCACCATTGTCTCCGTTGATATCCCCCTCTATGCCCATCGCCTCCACGAAGAACTCACTGATGGCCGTGCCCTGGAACGCCAGGCATCCCTTCTCCAGAACCCCTGTATCGCTGTTCCCCTTGGTTGCTATCTCGATATCGGTTCCCCACTGTGGAACCTTTACCATGCCTACCTCCAAGTCCAACGTCTTGGCAACCTCCTGACCCTCTCTGGAGGAACCTTCGGCCGTAGAGCCAACTTCGTTCGCAACATCCAGCAGAACCTTAAGGGAAACCTCACTGCCACCCTCTTCCAGCTCGGTATGCCCGAGTTTCTTGACGACATCGACCGTTACCTCTTTGAGCTGAACCAATACCACGCTCATCCCAACCATACCCACTCCGCATACATCGCTCCCTCTGTTGTCACTTCTGACAAGTATCAAACTCCCTCTGCGTCCTCTTCCCCACTTCTACCTGATGAACTCATGGCTGTCCAACATGCTGAGCTTGCGCACGAAATACGAACTAGAGGCACCATCTATGGAGAACTCACTGATACCCCCCTCTCTTGTTCTCACCCCCGATACAACAAAACCTGTTTCGAGTGCCATCATTTGGGACATCGGCGTATTGACTGCCCTTGGTACCAATGCCCCTCCTGCCTCATAACCACTCCACATCACACCCAGCTACGTTGTCCTCTCTGTCAACGAACTCCTCCCCCTCCCTTCTCCTCACCATCTAGTTCCTCCTGCTCTTCCACGTCTTCCACCCGTCCCATTCCCCCTCCTCGTCCTCAGGTTACACCCTCCTATCCTCGTCGTCGCAACAGACAATCTCGTTCCCCCGCTCCTCGCGCTCCATCCCCATATGACTATGAGGATCCCTACAACGATGCTGCCTATGCCAACATGACTGGCTCCCCTGGCGCCTCCTACCGCGACTTTTGACTCACACCTTTCACGTATTATCCTTCTCCGGAGTTTCGGATCTAGTAGGGGGGTAATGTTATGATTCACTTTTTCTTTGCCTTTCGCATTAGCATTCGTCCTACACTTCCTGCTAATGCTTTTCTTTCACACAATGACCACTGCTTGCTTCTGCTCTTCTCACAATGGTCATCACAATTACGAACTCTTATCTCTCTTCCCACTTCCTTTCGATGGACAGCAGTGTTTTCTTTGTTCCGATAACTCCCATTATCTTCCTCACTCCACCTACCTTATCGGGTTTTCTTTGACCTTCTGCTGCTACACAGCTTGGTCCGTGCACAGTCTCCCTTAGGTATATAAAGCCTGCTGTCATTACCTTGTATTCTCTAAGCTAGACCTACCTGGAATAGCATCTTTGTTTCCTTCACTCGTCCATCGCTCTCTAAGTCATCCGTCCTACTTTTGAGTGGACGCTCGTCGTTCTACCTTCATCTCTGGTCGCTCTTCTTTGCGACTCGTCCCGTCGATAAGCAAGCCCCTTAGTCAATATCCCTCGTCTCCCAGGTCTATATTCGTTCCTACCTGGACTGACCATAACACCCCTGACTATTCTATTGGTGACCTTGTCTGGCTCTCTACTGAGCATCTCTCCCTCCCTTATCCCACATGTAAACTTACACAAAAATTTATTGGCCCATACCATATCTCTGCTATACTTCCTAATGCTGTTACCTTCACCCTCCCTTCCTGTTGTAGTTTGGGCTATGACACTACTGTTTACTGCTACATTCATTAGTTTCTCCTTTACCCGGCTTACACTTTCTACTTTCAAGGTCACGTGACTTGGCCACCATTTACATTATTTATTGTACCTTAGGGGCATGTGCTAGTTCCCATAATCATGTGCCTACAGGCCATTCCAGACTATGCCTAGATCCATGATGTCATTATGACATCATGTCTCACCGCTACCACATTCCTTACTTTAGACCTACCCTAGAGTACACTGCTTGGTCCATGCACTCTCAGTAGACACTATATATAGGGTAGCGATGCGACTGGGTTAGCCAGTCTTATTCATTTGTCTTACTCTCCACATCGTGGGGCCTGAGTACACTTGAGTACTGCTCATCCTCTCCTTCTGCTGGCTTGCCACCATTATAGGGCTGCTCCTCGTATTTATTGTTCTAGGCAACACTCGGCTATCCTAGCTAGAGGCTAGGCTATCCTCATTGGGGTTGGTTCTGCCTTGTTTGCCATTCCACTCCATTACACTTCCTCTGTCTCCACCCACTCCACTGTGTTACGGTCGGTCCGGGTAGGAACGAACGTAGACCTGGGAGACGAGGGATGTCGACTAAGTGGCTTGCTTATCAACAGGACGAGTCGCGAGAGAAGCGACTGGAGACGAGGACGAGTCGTGTGGTTAACGACCGGAGACTTCCACAGGGGCTTCCTGAGGTGAACGAAGGATAATCGACCAAGGGATACCCTTGTCGATGGGATAACCGCAAAGAAGAGCGGCGGGAACAAGTCGCAAAGAAGAGCAACCAGAGACGAAGGTAGAGCGACGAGCATCCACTCAAAAGTAGGACGGGTGACTTAGAGAGCGATGGACGAGTGAAGGAAACAAAGATGCTATTCCAGGTAGGTCTAGCTTAGAGAATACAAGGTAACGACGGCAGGCTTTATATACCTAAGGGGAACTGTGCACGGACCAAGCTATGTAGCAGCGAGAGGTCAGAGGAAGCCCGATAAGGTAAGTGGTGTGAGGAAGATAATGGAAGTTATCAGAGCAAAGGAAATGCAGCTGTCCGTCAGAAGGAAGCAGAACAAAAGATAAGAGTTTATAATCATGATGACCATCGTGAGAAGAGCGGAAGAAAGTGGTGGTTGTCGTGTGAAAGAAAGGCATTAGCAAGAAGTGTAAGACGAATGCTAATACAAAAGGCAAAGAAAAAGGTGAATCGTAACACACTGTAAATATCTCATGCATCAAACCTTATAAAACCCTGCTGGATGGTCAGTCCATATTTAGACCAGACCCTATCACTGTGACCAAGGACCGTCACAAAGAATATGAAGTCAACCATATCGTCCAATCACAGCTTCATTGCAGGAAGTTACAGTACCTCATCCACTGGAAGGGATGGGATGAGGTGGATTGCACCTAGGAACCCACTGCTAATTTAAAACATGCACAAGATGCAATCTCAGAGTTTCATGCTTCTCATCCTAATGTCCCACAACCCATTCGGGGCATCTCCAATGTCAAATTCCATTCCCTCTTTTGTCCTTTTGGTCCCTCCTATACCAAATTCACCAATTCTCAGCTAGATCTCAAATCTGGTGAATGGGGGGTAGTGTTATAGTTCAGGACCTATGTGCTATGTTTTCCACTTTTACTTCACTTTCACACTTAACAATTTCTTTTCACTTTCAAAGTCACATGACCACACACCGGCCCTCACATACAGGAGACCTACCCTAAACCCACTACCTTACATATATATACTGCAGACCCTCCTGTACTATTCCTTAGTTCTATTCACTTGTATCTTGCCCGGTTCCCTATGTCCAAACTGCCTGAGATACCAAGTGGGTGCTCTCCCACACTCCTTGCCAGGTTATGCCATCCCGTTACAAAAGGCACTCGTCATCGAACCCTTCTCCCTCCTCATTGGCCTATCTATTGGCTAGATGCCACCTTCATCATCATCGCCAGCAGGAACCTTCCTGCAAGGCGGATGGAGCAGCCTCATTTGCCATTCCACTCCATTATATATGCTTCTTCATTCCCACACAGACTTCTCACCATACTCATGTTCACCTTGCCTTCTCCTCATGTTCCTTATCTATGTCGGCCCTAAACTATTTAGGACTCAGATAACCTACCCTAAACTCATCGCTAGTCACTATATAAACCCACCTCCTCTCATCATCTACTTTTCCCTAGTCTATTCATTTATATTCCCCTCCACCTTAGGGGCTGGATATTTCATGAATACCACTCTTCTCTTTCCCTATCCTCACTCTGCTTTTACCAGCTTCATGCATGTTATAGCACGCTCCTTGTTGAAACATGTTTTATGCTATACTTGGGAACTGTCAATTTCCTTGTCGCCGACCTCCACGTTTTGGTCCACATTTGGCTGGATACTCACAGCTGAACTGTTCACACAGTTGCTGAAGCCACACTCCACCTAGATTAGGTGTCATGCTCATTGTTAGGTTTCTGTCTAGTTTCATAGTGATAATGAACTTGATACCCACACAGTTGCTTCTTCTTCTTCTCAAGGTAAGTATATGTTTACATTCACTTCCTATCCTACACAATTCTAATTCCTTCATAAGCTTGATGCTTTTCTCATGTAATTTGTTCAAGGTATCTGCTATATATGCTTTCTTTTGCTTGTCACATCTTTCTTTCTCTGATGTACTACAATTTAACTAGCTTTGACCTAAGTTTCTTACTGTTTGCATTCATACTGAACTAACCGTTGACGTAAACCCTCAATTCCTTCCAATGTCATGTTATTCCTTGTAAAGAAGGTATCTGCCAGCAATGCACAGCCCTCACCAAGTACCATAGTCCATACAAGAATAATACAACACAGAATGCATATGCAAGTGTCACACCAGGAATTAGGATAGTCTCAAGATGCGATGCTGACACCACCATCTACAATGGTGGATGTGGATGTCATTGGCGTTAATGGGAGGACTTTTTGGGGTACATTTTCAAGTTGGTGCATTTTTGTTGAGTTCATGTTTTTGTGTTTTGTAATCCTATCATTCAAGTTGGCTTACTTTCCGTATGCCATCATGATCAGTACAGTACATTTTAATCACTCAATTGAAAACAAGGTCCTTGCCGACGAAGTGCGGCCCTCCTAGTGCTCAATTAGTAGTACCGCCGTAAATGGGGAAAAATTAGGTAATGGTGTAAAGTTCAACTTGGACATTGTCAACCGGAGTGATTCTTTCTGCACATTCATCACAATAATGATGGCGCTGGAAGAGCTGTTAAGGACTTGCTCACAGCTGTTCGAACAGGAGTGTTCATCCTACACTTCGGGCTTACGACGTTTGTGGAGACTTGCAAGAGATACGACGAGACTCGACAAGCTCACCCTTGCGGTGTCAATGACAGCTGCTTTCAATGCCGGGGATGGCTGCCCAGACTATTCTACGTATTCACAAGTACGACATATAATGCCGATAACCATCTGATCTGATCCTCAATAGCCACCATCCAGATGCAGCATGGTACCCCTTCTCTTGGTCCCTTAGGCTTGCCTTACATGAGACCTGATCCTGCATGCCGTACTTTTAATAGCACGTCCGTCGAGGTAGGTTGTATCAAACACTCTCAGATCGATGTTCTAGATGCATCCGGTAGAAAGTCATTTCGGACATGAACGCACGTTTGAAGGATCCTGATATTGCACGTCTGTTCGAGAACACTTTCCCAAACACCCTTGGTAAGTGTCGATTCGGAGAGTGGTAGCAGGTCTCTCCTCGATGCTGACCGTGACTCGCAAGATACAACCGTCAAGTATTTCAGCAAGGTACGCCGCCAGTGGAAACGTAATGCTGCATGTGTCTTAAACAACTCAACATACAGGATGAAAATTTGGCGTTTATTCTTACTGGAGACATTTCGTACGATCAGCCTATAGCAGATAGATATGCTACTGACGTCGTTGCTGTAGTGCGCAGTGGCTTCGAGACACTGGAAACCAGGTTTGTTCCCGAACCTGAGACTTCCCCATTGTTCATGAAATTGGTTTATGTAGTTTGCTCAATATCGCCACCTCTTGTCGATAGACCGAGAACTTGCCGCCCTCGTCAAGGCTGTCATTAATAACGAGGCACGATATATCTCCGAATATCCCTATTGCGGTGCTTTCCAGCCTCCTCCGGAGAGCGGTTTACCTCCCTCTTACAACTCTTGGGCCGACCTCGTGGTCGTCAATCCGTGAGTTACATCTTTTACGATAAGAATTTAATTGACCGTATATCAGCCCCGTCGACAACCTAACCGTGTTTGAATGCAAGGTATGTCTCGAGTTTTACTGCTGAGAGACCAAAAGCATTGAGAGTGTTTGGATGATATAGTATGAAGTGGACTCACTCTGTGGCTTCATCAAATTATCCACATCTTATTATCAAGCAACAAAAGACTCGTCCATGATGAATGCGAACTGCAAGTCTTTTTCCGCTCGTCCCCGTCAGGGATTGACCAACATTTGCATCAACATAGGGTTATCTGCAATCGATCAAATCTTTCGTGTTATGAATGAGCAGTCCCAACCCTCGTTTGATTCTGACTTCAACTTTGTCTCGTATTACAACTGGACTGGACTTCCAGGCTCCCTCGCCGGTTCGGTGAACAATGGCGGGAATGGCGAACCCAAAGGTTATACAGGTATGGTTGGAACTAGCCATCGTCCCTCCGACGATCTATCCGTCTACGGTGAACCTATCACAACTATTGATGTTAAGCCAGCTGATTTATGCCATCAGCTTTCCTTACACCAGCAAATGCCATGCTCAGTGTTGAGCTGACCAACTTGGCCACAATACTCGATGATGCCGATATCGCACCCAACATTAGCCTTCAAGCCAAAAAATGGAGTCAATGCATCAAGGAAGCCATTTATGAGCACGCTGTAGGCTTCGACGTCGCGGTTGTAATCAGTACTAATGAGTGCTGTTGCTTAGATCATTGATGGCATCGTTGTATATGAGAGCAATGGTGTGTTCTCCATAATTTTGATAACAACATGATGATTGATCCGTCACTGGTCCAGGACTTGGTTCCGCCTACATGATGGATGACGCCAATGTTCCGGTGAGCAGTTCTCTTCTGATTTACATGGGTGTCTATAAATTATAAATTCCCTTTAGTCCCTCCTTTCAATCCCCTACCTAGGCTTTCTTGACAGGAATGACCCTATCTATATCAAGACAAAGAAGATGTTGATGTCTCGCCAGAACCCTTATTATGCCAAGGGCCAAAACTTCAGTGGCATTGGGTTAGTGATCCAAATTTACGATGAGCGAATCTCAAATACTTATCCGCAGTGGACCCCACATTGCTGCATGGTACCTATGGCCGATGTCACAAATCACTAATATATTCGCCAGTGATGACGACGACGAAATTTTGGAGTCTCTCTATATGATTGCCAACGTGAGTATCCACAATTCTTTTTTTTTTTGGTTGTGACATGACTAAGGATATACAGAACACGGCGGGACTAGGACTGATTCATGAGTCGGTCAATATTTACGACGGGAATGAGTATACTCGATCATGGTTTGCATGGGCCAATAGTTACTGGAGCGAAATGATCTTGGATCTTGCTCAGCGAAAGCCCTGCCTCCTGTTCGATGATTGTGAGCCCTATACTCCGGGGCAATAGCTGTATCTGTTTTACATGCATACCTGTGGTGTCGGACATTGTCTAGTTTCATTAGCACAGCCACTTGCTCTGTTGTTTTCGGAACGCGTTGATGAGGCTTGATTGACGCCAAAGGCAGGACGTACATTCTTTCCTTACCCTCTCCATTGTCCATCTATCATCGTCGCTCAGCGTCTAATTCATGTCCTTCACACCCCACGAAATCGGAACCCTCATAGTTGTCGTGCTCAAAGCGGTATGGCATCTTGTCTAACCTCGTGGCTTATTTTCTGAAGGAATGGTCAGAAAAACTTGCCAAATAAAAGGCATATTGGAAAACAAGCACCATATTGCCTGGTGACACTGAATGAAGAAAAGCGACGAACCAAAGTAATCAAGCGCGGTGGTCAGCACCCAGAGTGGGACGAGGAATTCCGTTTTTCGATATTCGAGGATGTAGAGGGTGGCCTTGTTCGGTCAGTACCAGGGAGCAACACTCCTCCACCATTACCTCCAAAGAAGAGGGGTCCCAAGAGGATTAAAGGCGGAAACTTTATGAGGCTTCAATGTTACGCTGATGACGCGCGTGATCCAGACTTCATCGGGGAGACGCTTGTTGATCTCACCGAGGTTTTGACAAAGGGTGAGACTGATGGTAGGTCAACTCATGTCAATCTGGTCAATCTTTTTGTTGATTCTGCGTCAGAGTGGTTTACTCTCATGAACAAAGACAAGTATGCAGGCGAAGTCTACATTGAATTGACGTTCTGGTCGAATGTGGGTCGTGAAAAAAGTGGGCTGCAACCATGCTGATCTACCATCACCAGGAACCCCCGCCAGAGAAGAAATCTTCCCGAAAGCCTACCATATCGAATAAGAACTATGGTGGACCTGGATCATTCGTTCCGGCAGACAGTAGTGCTTCGTTGAACGGAAATGCTCGCCCAATTGCTTTGCCTGCGCCAGGTAGCGCACCTTACCAGCTCGATTCCTTGCCGTCATCTCTCCGTACCTCCGGTTCCCGTCCAGAACTGTATGCACCCCCTTACGAACAAAGGAATGTAGCACCGTCGATGGAACAGATAAGCAATGATTTTGCAGAGCTTGGCGTGGTAGATCACCGATCGCGGGAAAACTGTGCAGTCAGTTAACTTTACACTTCCGCATATACGTTGTCTGACACACTCTTGACCCTTGAATCAGACACTGAGGCCGTCGACATCAACAGGGTTTCATCCACCTAGTTTACGGTCCTACGAACAGCAAGGTCAAATAGAAGGATCTAGCACCGTGTACGACAATGCAATTAATCCAACAACCCCTCAGTCCCGCCTTAGTTTTAGTCCTTACTATCCCACTTATGACAATGGATCAGTCTCCAGCCACCCCCCTCCCTTGCGGGACCATGGTTCCGGATACAGTATATCTGCTTCATCATCTGGTTTTGTACCCATTTCTAGCGTTCCCACCTCGTCTGCCTACGCATCAGTTTCATACTCACCCAAACCATCCACATACAGCGCCGTACAGGGACATCCATCCCATTCACCGACTCCGAATCAGCCTCCGCTTGCCGGACATTCCCCCCATCACACACATTCTGGATATATAATGCCAATCTCTTTGGCAGCAGCACCGCCGCCGCTCCAAAGCGTTACTTCTCATCGCATCTCCCACTCATTGAGCGCCTCACAAGTACCCGACTATCATTCATATCAATTGACGCCTCTGACTCACGAGCAAGCTGTGCCATTTCCCGTGCAATCAGTAGAATTTGGCGGTCCGCTTCCTCCACCTACCCCAGTTCATTCGGCACCTCAGATGTATCCAACACAAGAAACTTCCACGCCATCGCCACCTTCTGAGATCCCTCCTCTTGTTATTTCCTCTACTACGGGGTCCAGACCTTTACCTCAACCTGGGCAATTCCAGCGAGACCGTCGCTATTCGGTAGCGGTCCTGCCATCCTCAAGCTTCCCCCAGCATATTGGTGCAGGTTTTCCGAGTAGCGGATCTTTTCCTCACGCGCCCCCTGTTTCCCCACACTCTCGTCGAATACCTTCTGCGCCTGGCCATCCAGCTCTATCTGAGCCAATGAACACTCGCCCAACACTTCCCCTCCCCCTCCCCCCATCGCAGGTACAAGGGAACCCTCCCCCGAGGCCACCAGCACTGCCTCATCCAACCCATAGCTATCATCCCGCTCAGCCGACGTATCAGCCACTGCCGCAGCCGCCACCATTGCCAGACGTGTCTCAGCGTGCGCAGTTTCCTCCGAGCATTTCATCGTCCTTTGGGAGTGCTTCGCATTTCCCAGGACCGGCACAAAGACCATATCCCAACTATGGGCAACCTCTACCCACACCTCCCTCCGTTCACGGGGATTGGCAGTGAAACATATTGTAGTCCCATACCCTCAGCAATGTATTGTCTCTCCCATCCACTTCAGGCAAATCATGATTACTGCATTTCGGACGGTAAACGCATCCTCTCTGATAGATATCGACTGGCGAGGGTTTTTGCATTTAGAGTGCTGTATCTCGCTCGTTCAACCAATTGTCCCTCATCTTGACGTTATCAATAAGCAGCACGTATAATAGGCGCGATTTATGCATGACTCTTGACTGACGGTGCCTCCTCCCTCGCCCTTTCGTCCCGCCAACGAGTAATTGCTGTCTCCGTGGGGACAAGACCCTGACGAGAAAGCTCCATAACAGCGAGCTTACGGATCGCATGCTCAGACTGGCGAAGTTGTGCTTCATGGGTTAGAAGGGCATTATCTGCACCGATAACCAGACCAGCTGTTGCGACTAGGCGAGCATAAGAAGGATAAAACGCAGTCTTATCAGAACTCACAGATAGTGACAAGAAACGCCTTGAACGGAAGGGTCTGACGCCTGTCATGCAAGGCAAAACTCGTGAATGGGGTGTGTTCTGAAAATAGTACCTTTTGGCGACGCTCACCGGAAAGAGGGCCATGTGTAGTGGGCCAGAGTGATGGCACCAAGGCCGAATGCGCCCATCTTGGCTGCAGCCTACAGGGTCTTTGGTTGCCTCGGTACAGGCTAGGCGAACAGAGAGACAAACCTTGGAGCCTTCGACTACCTGAACCATGTATGCACGGTTAATCGCTTCATCTCGACGTGCACGTTCTGTTGCTGTCGACATGGGGAAGGTGACTCGGACCCACTCGGGTGATCTTGGTCTACTACACACTACACTAATTTGGGAGATCGCTGGCACTACCACAATACAAATTCGTAAGTTCTTCACCACAGTACAGTACAGCAACGAACCGTTACAATATTAATGAGATAGTCATAATCCTGCTCGTAGGTAGTGAAGCGTATCGAATGGTAATCCAGGATATCATGTACGATAACACTGGAGATATTATACAAGACTTCTTACCCGCTCACACTGGTAAGAAAGTCGATGTATGCAAGTTCATTCCTTTTCGAACATGCTAGCAGCTGTGAGCCGGTTTTTACGACTTGTATGACAGGATCATTGAAGCGCTGTTGCTGCGTAGAAATGATAAGCGTGTCAACTCAGCGTACAAAAATTAATTCCGTGACTGACAAGGGCGACTTCCGTGGAGGTGTTGCGGAGATCCCAAAGATGCACTGCACCATTCTTGTCTCCACAGGCGACGAAGTGGGACCACGTATCCGCTAACTGCGCGCTTAATCGAAAAATTCTCTCGAAGCGGTATGCCGACAAACCTTTCTCATAGCGTCCACGCCTATCCTCTCTGATAGAACCGAACCTCTGGACTGCTTGATAAGGCGTGCGGCGATCACGGACTTCAAACTGCGTTTCCAGGTGGGCAACCTAAGATAAACTTAATGAACAGTATCGTTCGGCAACTGACTAGAGTACCTCAAACAACGTGCAAGATGGAGAGTCAGTTTCGTGTGCGTGGAATGGGGTGCACGACATGTTGAGAGTCTGAAGAACGCGTTCTGCCGACATGTCATAAATGTGAGCAGAGCAATCTGCTCCGACGGAGACGAGTTTGTGGCTAGTGTCCACGATTGGCAGGAGGGAGTGGACGGCAGAGGCGTGTTTTATGGCTAGCTCTACTGCCGAAGCACTATAAAGGTCCTGCGCGATATCCCAGAGATGGACGCGATGATCGTAGCCCCCACTAACAAATTTCAAGGGGGACATCAACGGCGTCACGGCACTCACACCGGGTTTCTTCATCGTGTTCCAATCACGGTGCAGTGTGATATGTCGGAAAACCTGGAGGACAGTTATGAGAGGGTGCAGGGAACTACTGGACTGGGATGTTGACTTGACTGTGTCCCAAAGTCAAGACAGTGATCTGATGTTGTTCTCGTGCATGACCGAGGATTACAATAGGTTCTCCATGATGGGAGAGGATGCATGCTTCATCGACGAACTCTTCTAAGGGCAAAGAGGGTGATCGAATATTGCGATCCAACTTTAGTACGCTAGTCGCCCTAACCTGGTCGATAACACCATGTGTAGTGACGACGTAGGTGGAATCGTCATCACGCAGTACACGACGGGGTTTGTCATAAGATCCACGCGGAAGGAACAATATACCACACGTAGTGGTGAAACCACGAACGAGTGGATTGTAATCTGGAGATGAGGGGAACATCTCTGCAGCGTATTCCGGTGCTGTCAAGTAATCGCTGGAGTGACCTGGACGAGCCCCTTCAAGAACATCGGAAAGGGAACCACTTATTCGGCAATCTTCTGTCAAGCGTAGGGGACCTGTATCCTTCTTACGGATATTTGGTTGGGTTAAGTGCGGCCTGCTGTCGCTGCTGCGGACGAAAGGCATATTTTCGCGTCGTGCCACGACCTGGACCGGTCCTCGTTGAATACTTGGTCGTGGGTCTATGTTCGGTTCCAGTGGTGAAGCTCTCGAGCTGTTGCTTGAAGGTGGAAGGTAGATGTCTACATGGCCAGATCTGAAGTTTGACCACCGACCAGAATTATCTGCCACAAGTGGACTTGGAGGGTCTAAAGTCAAGTCAATGATGTTCTTTGGAGGTGCTGTATGCACTGTGAGCGGAACGCAACTAGTGTGTGCAGTTTGCACTCGGTGTGACCTTGAGTCTGTCGTGGGTGAATGGGGACGCTTCCTCTGGACAGAGGAACCCGAATTTGGGATCGAAGACCGATTGTCAAGACACTGAGAGTAGCCTCTACCAGGCCCAGCGACTTCCCGTGGAGTAAAATTGATTCGACTGAGGCCAGGATCGTTGCTCTGTGGTAAGTTCAACAGCATCACTGAGATTGAGAGTGACCAGGATTACCTGGGCAAGGTTACGGGCTTTGGCGAAAGATGGGGACCTCGCATGCTGTCGATTGATACGAATGTTTTCTGTGGTATCGACGTGGTGCGGTGCCGCGTTTATGTTGTCTGAGTTGACTTTTAGTGAGGGGTAATCAATAAGATATGACGACCATAATAACCTCGACGATTGGCTCGTACGTGGTCCCCGATCCATCGCTTGTGTGCGTTTCTCTTGGAATCATGGTAGCGGGTCGTCCGGACGGGAGGTATGGACGTAGACCCTTTGCGGGAGAGACGAACTTCGTTGGGTTGGACGTCCTCCATGGTCAAGGGACGTATTTGAGATTGTTTACGGATCTCAGACGTCGACATGAACGACGTCAACAGGTCGAAACGGGCGCCGTCGACACCGTCCTGGCGGGTGTCTTCGGTCAAGAGAGCAAAGACTGAACACTGCGACGCGAAACCAGACTGTCATTCCCCTCCTCCTCTTCCACTCAGTGCCTCTCAAGGTGTCGAGCGAATTCGTCTCCCTCCATCGCTCAACATGAAACGCTTGTCTTCCCAGTCTCTAGAACAACTCGCGAATGACCGTACAGAAATCCTCCGCAGACAAGGCAGACGTGTGTTGGGCTTGCCCGTGGTGCTGTGCGTCTGCCTCAACTTACTCTTCAACGACACGCTAATCGAGATCAAAGCGACGATGGCATCATATTGAATTGGTACTCCCAATAATACGCTTCGAATGCTCCATTCGCTCATTGTTCTGAACAGGGTCCGTCACAAGTCTGGTTCGCACAAGGTTGATGATATCCCTTCCATCGTCTGTCAGACCCCCCCAATTGTAGAACGCAAGAACGAAAAACTCCATCTCTCATTTGTCTCGACTGGCAGGGGTTCTGGTACTAGTACTGCAGACGCTATCATCATTGATTCAGACGAGGACGCAAGCCGAGTTTCGTCCGTCTCTCTCACTGTCGTGCCAAGGGAACTTCCAGTCAATCATGATACCTCCCCTGGTCGGGGTGTAATCAATTATTCGGACTCGGACTCGGACTCGGATATAGAGTTGCTCTCTTCGGCTTGTTCAGAAAATAAAACCCCCTCAGAATATGGCCAACGAGCCACATCCCACTCCCTTCTTGCTCCAGAAGTATCTCCAGGTGATGTCTCTGACCTGATGCCATCAGACCCACCTCTCAGTCGCGCTTTAACGAGGGAAGGAGTTGCAGATGCCCTGTTTGCCCTTCGTTCCAGCGCCGCTGATGTGACGACCCCCGATTCCGAGATTGATGAAACAGACGAGGAAGTAAACGAGGTCGAGGACATCGATGACAATAACACTTCCGTTCGACACGTGAAATCACCGCCTCTTCCACCCCTACAACCGATCAGGGATTCGCTTGCAAGAAGGAAACAGCGAGGTGACCCTACTCGTGACGTCCAGTCTGGGGGAACAATCATTGCTCCGCAGGTATCACAGAAACAAGGGAGAGAAGAGTTTTCCAAGGAAGCTCCTGCTATTACGAGCAGCGAGAGGGACGAGGAACCATCAAATTTCCGAGCTTCTGATCCGCAGCTGAAAAGAGTGCCCTTGCCTAAAACTGTTCATGGGCGCGCTCGACGACTCTTGATGCCAGATTCTACTGACCTTCCATTGGTTGCAGTCACCATGAGAGGCGATTGTCATTTCATACAGAGAAAGGAGAAGTGAGTGTATGGATTGTGGTCTACAGCCAATGCCAGCCACTAATCGTGCATTAGGCATCGTATAAGTGGCTACTCGCTTCCTAATCCTGGAGTCTTTCGACATGTAGCAGATGTTTGCATGGTTGGGGATACCGCCGTTCTCGGGTGTGACAAAGGAACGGATCAAATTTCATTCCTTTCTGTCGCGGTATGCATGTGGATTCCTGTCTGTCGAGCGGCTTTGAGGTGCTTAATGGTATATATGAACAGGGAAAGCCGCAAATGATCAATGTCACATGCTCCCCACACAGCAGTGGGCCGCGTTACCAAGATACACAAAGGAGAGGTGTGAGTTGCCTCGCTGCAATACACGCAGAGGGTGGCCACATCAAATTTTTGTCCGGTGGCTACGATGGAACGGTTCATGAGTGGACGGTTGGCGTTGAAAAACTGGACAAGCCTCGTTCCAGAAAAGTTGTCTCACATGGTGCCGGTATAATGGCGCTGGCATACCGTGATCGTGACAGATCAATAGTAGCATCTGCGCAGAAAAGACTGCACATAACGGATCTTAACCGTTGCAAGACGATGATTCATCCTTTCTCGAATGACATCCAACACATACACATACACCCACAGGCAGCTTACCTCACGCTGCTGGAGGTGAGTGATGTGGCTGCATTTAGTGGCGAAGTGTTCAATGAGGTTCCAAGGTGCGGCATCTGGACCACCAAATTCAGTTGTATGACAGCCGCAGAGCGAATTTTGACAGTGAGCCATGCCTGAGTTTCGGATACCGCAGCACGAATAGCAAATTTCCTGCGGCACATACGCGAGGTAGCGTTCACCTCGTTCACTTTGCAAAGGCGAACGAAGATGGGTGTGTGTTACTCTGGGACTTTCGAAACAGTAAGGTAGGACTTTCTTTGGCTACAACCGGGAAGAGATACGATGAAAGCTCTGCCCGAAGAGGGCGGTGGTCGAGAGACGCTTCCAACAGGCTGAGACAGTGGTACACACGATCTTTGCGGATAGGGACATCGCTACGTTTGGACGAGGCGTCGTTACATTCTTTGAGGATTACTTGACTTGATGGTGTATGAATGTCTGATACTTTGCATTGGCGGCGTGGCACACCCACGTTGACTCTTGTTTGATCCGTACTTGCAACGCCCCGCCAAAATGTCCAAAGGTCAAGTTCATCTCGTCGTTGGTCGCTTCCTTGTCGACCTCGTCGCCGCTCTGAACTGCGTTTTTTTAGCGTCTTCTGATTGGTGCTGGAAAGGCCTCGCCAAGTCCTCCCGTCGGCCCAGCACTCGGGGCGCGCGGTGTCAAGTCCATGGACTTTTGCAAGGAGTTCAACGCCAGGACTGCCCACATCGAGCCCGGCGTCCCAATTCCCACCATGATTCACGTCCAGCCAGACAGGACGTTCACTTTTATCACAAAAACGCCTCCAACCACATACCTCCTCAAGCAGGTTGCCGGCCTCGAAAAAGGTCCCGCCCGTCCCGGACACGAAATACTGAGCACCATCAGCCTCAAGCACGTGTATGAAATTGCCAAAATCAAGGCGAGAGATGAGCACCTCAGGCATCTCAAGTTGGAGTCGATAGCGAGCACGGTCGTTGGTACTGCACGAACGCTGGGTCTCCAGGTCGTGCCGTGACCGGTCCGCCTTCTATAAGTCGTCCGTCAGGTACGCCCTTGTCAACATCGTGACCCACTGGCTTATCACCTGGTCTCGATGCCACCAGTTCGTCTTATCGGCTGTCCTGATGTGGCAGTCTCGCTAGTCCTCTCCCCCACCTCCACCCCTCCCCACTCCCCTCATGTGTTTATCTGTAGTTAGACATTTGTTAAATCCTTCCCACACCAGCTGCAGTACGCGTATCCCGTCATCCTCGACATCATGTACTGGGGAACATTAATGAACAAGCGCGGTGGCGTCATCCGCGTTCAAGTGCCCTGTGCAAGGTTAAGTTCATTCACCTCATAATCAAATTTACATTTCATAATGGCGAGTCTCCGATTTCCGTATACCGAGAGTCAATATGCGCTGCTTCCCGAATTCATCTGATCTAGCCTGACCGTGGTCATGTTCCGCCGCCCAATCGTTTTCGATCCTTCTCCGAATGGTCTTGCCGGAATCTTGCCATGCTGCTGACACGCTTTACTCGTCCGCTTTCACCACACCTTACCTGCACTCCTGCGACACGTTCTTTTCTTCTCACTCGCCACTGTGCTGCCCCATGCCTGCCTTTTCTGGTCGCTTCCCTTGCGCGTGTAGTTTCCCAAGCGCGTGAGGCTCTTCTTCTTCTTGATTATTGCCACGATTTGTACGTCTTTGAATATTCTCGCTCGAGATTCTCACCTCGAATGCCCTTGTAAACTCTCGCTTATCCGTAGGCCTTCGTCCTTTCTCATTAATGGCAAATCTCATGTCAATTTCAGCGTGTCGCTACGACGTCAATCCGCATGTTCCCTGGGTAAATCAGCGCGCTTATGTTCAACGCGTGTTGTTCCTCGATCACGTCGGCCTCGACTAGCCTCATCGGACTTTACTCCACTCAAAAGATTCCAGACACTTAATGAATCTGGCTTCTCGCGACAACACGTTTGTTGCCTCATACTCATCCTAGATCTGTCACAACAAAGTCCACGTTGCGATAAATTCGTCATACGGCGAAAAAAGAAAACAAGACCATTTCGTGAAATGTTATTCAAAACTCGCCCTATAAAGAGTCCATCCTACCCAGCCAGTGCTCTGTAGAGTTGGCTCAGTTCACCTCTTCCTCATCAAACATCTCACTCATCCCTCGTAATGGCGGCTTCGACAAACGATGTCTTGTCCTGGACAAATCAAGATCCCCGTGAAAGCCAACTCTTCAATACGTGGGGTGTTCTCTACCGTTTTGCGGTTCGGTGTCCTTATACCTGCGTGTTAGCGCTTCTGACTCCCCGCTGTAGACCGTGGTGAGCAACAGCGGACAGAGTACTACGACTCTGTGGCGGGCAGTGCGCGCCAACAGGGAAGATCGTGTTGCGAAGCTCGAGTGGGCTTCCAACGGCGGTCTTGGACGAGCGGTGATCGGCAAGGTAGGAGAAAGAATCGGTGGACAATACATGCACGTTAGCTGATCAGTATTCATCTTGCAGAACGCGGTCCCGATGTCCGACCTCGTCCGCCCTGATTCTCGATACCCGGTATGTTTCATCGCAACACCTCGGATGCGACGCTCATCGTATGACTAGGGCGCGCGGATTTTTAACGCGCCCGATGGCCTGCAGTACCGTTGGCGGCCGTCTTCTGGCTCACCTGACGTTGTGGTATGTTCCGAGGGCGATTGTTACCATCATGCACGCACTGATGATGGCTTACTCGCAGCTGGAGGATCCCGCAGGAAATGTTGTCGCCTTCTTCCGGCCCACGAGGCCCACCCGGTATCAGATCGGAGACGTCTACGGGGAGCTGCACTTTCTCCGGAACGCGGGTGCGGGGACAATAGTGAGGGTCCTCTTCCAGGAGTCACGTCACTATACTCATGCTTCCTGACCTTAGACCCACCCTCCCATGATGGACACGGTCACGGTGACGGCCATGCTATACCGATTTTGCCAGGCATTTGGTCTCTGATATCGCACTCTGCTGCATCCACATTGTAAACTACATCGGAGACACGTTCTCATCATACCTATCGGTCGTGACCTGTACACATGTACTATAGCTGACACGCAATGCACAATTTTTCACCCGAAACAGCCGGTGTGTCCCTTTTACGCAGTCAGATGATGCCATTGCATGAAGCATCGGTGTCACAGAACACGCGTTTTACGCCACACGTGGGGAAACACGATGCAAGGCAAAACCTCTCACAGGTCAGAGCGACGACATTCATATGATCAATCGGCTGATAACAAGGAAATAAAGTGATCTTTGGCGCATGTTCACAGCTTGGCCCTCGTAATCTCCTGTTCACCCGCTGTCACCGCATCCATGATCTCATCGACCTTGCGAATGACCCATTCTGTGCCTTCGTCGCTAGAGAGGTATTTGTCTTCCTCGGTCAGGTTCTCTTCATAACGAGCCTTGAGGAGGCCAAAGACATGACTGGTGAGCTGCGGGCCGACTCTGCCTTCGGCTCGCAGTGTAGCAATTCCGACAACCGAGCCCAAAGCCCGAGTGAGATTGCCTTGCTCCAGGACTCCTCGCGGCAGAGGGGACAGAATCATGCCGTAGGCCTGGATGATAAATTCTAAATAAAGGTGCAGATTCAGTATTCATCAACTCGAGGCACGTCATGTAAACGAGGCGGTGCGATAGATTGTCATCAACGGAGGGGAAGAGATAAGACCACGGGGTAAGATGGAAATGAATACGTACTGATGAAATCGGGATGAAGGGCCCCCAATTTGTTGTACAACTTGATAGCATGAGGTTCATAGATGGAGTTCCATAGGTCCATACCCCTTTGGATGGTCGCCTCGATGTTCTCTGTGCCGGGATCCCTGCGTGCGAGGAACGCTAGCACCTCGTGCCGTTATGTGATACCTGATCTCTTCTCACCTGATCGGGTTCTTTCGTAACGCAGCGTATACGTCGTCTTCCAGTGCGTCCTTCAAGCCCGTCAAGGAGAGGATCGTCTAGATTATAGTTCAATTCTATCAACTCTCGAGAAGCGAAAGCGTTGCTCCTTGGCCCCTTTTGCTAGCAGAAACTTACCCGAGGGACGCCGACGAAGATGACACTCTTCAACGCGGCCTCGCGCATCATGGCAGCTCTGCTCACGGCTTCGGTAAAGCTCGTTCGCGTCTCAAACAGGTTGGGGTCGTTTCTAGTTATGAAGCGATAGAGGTGTCCTACAGACGAGGGCCTGTTGGTGGTAAGGAGTGTGCATGTCTGTCATTTCGGGTTCAATGGGGCGGTATTACAATTAGCAGAAGCCTGGAGGTGTGCTCACTGAGAGGACAAGCCAGCCATTCACTGCGTTCCGTTGCCTGGCCTCGTTCAGCGTGCTCGCGAATACGGGAAACAAGCGTTCTGCGGGAGGACCAGGCCATACTTCTGGGTTACGCAACGTCAAGAGTTGCTTTACGAGCGGTGGGAGGTGCTTAACCATGCTTGTCCAAGTCGGAATGGCGTGTCTTTTATGTGACGCAACGAGTGGGAATCAACAAATATCGGCCCGTAGCTACCTTGCTCAACAAGTTACATGCGTCGGCAACGTATGCATCCGGTACAAAACATCAAGCACGTTTCAGACGAACAAGGCACGGTAATTCCAGGAAAGCAAAGAAAAAGAGAGAAAAACCGTCTATGCAATGATGGGTATCAGAATTCAAGCCCACAACCAGTTCTCATGACGTTGAAACGTTGCCAAAGTATACATGGGCCAGATCAGTGGGGTAACCGTCGGATCCAAGTAAAAGGTCGGCAAGGTCAACACTGTATTGAGTGTAAACCTCCTCATCGACGATACCTGAAGACCTGTGAGTTGGAATGTTATGGAGTGGGAAATGTGATTCACCAAAGGGGAATGCTGCTTCGATCCAATAATTGTCTTCAACAAAATTCACCAGCGCGGCAGCAAAGGCCCCGACAGCGTTGGAGTCTGGCTGGCCACCAGTGCCACTATAGTTCTTTAGAACACATCAGTTACCATACCAGGTCATACCACAGGCGAGCAGTTACCTGGTCAGCACACTCGGTAATCCACACGCCCTTACCGAAGGTAGTGTGGAGGTTGGTGACAAATTCGATAAGAGAGTCAATGTCAGTGGTATAGGCATGGACAGCAATGGCATCAAACTGGGAACAAAATCTAAATGATGAAATTGACTGCGTTTGGGCAAGTGACATACCCCGCAAGTGGGATCGGCGTTGCAATAGTTGAAAAACTCCGTGTACCAATCCATACCGGTCTGATCATTGGTGCAAGCAGGGGAGACGCGATAGTAACCTTCACTTGCGAGACCATTGATGTATTGCATCCAGAGATTGTAACCTTCCAGAGGGGTCATGTTGGATTGAGTAGCTATGTTGGGTCTAGAGAGTTATAAGAATGGGAGACAAGGGAAACGGACAAGTACTTACTCATTCATACCAAACACAATGTTGGCACCCCCCTGGGCTACCGTACTCTGGAATAGATCGATATGTGATTGATCTTGGCCCCAGAGCTGCAGTGCGGGGGCTATCCCAGAGGGGATATTTGAAGGGAGTGTCGCCCCCCAATTGTAGAAACTTATGGATGTTTGTTACATCAACAGTCCAACGAGGGGGAACAAGACCTACAATCCGACGCGGGGAAGGTCAAAGTTTGGCAAGACAGCTGGATCGGCGTTGAAGGCAAGACCCCATTTCTTAGATCCGCTACTAGGGGTGGCACTGGGAGCAGTGTAAGTCGTGGAAGGGGTTGTTGAAGTAGAGGGTGGTGTTGAGGTGGGGGTAGAAGAGGTGGTAGTAGAAGAAGGCCTGGGAATACAGGATGTGTCGCGCTTGCGCTTGGCGACGGCGTCGTGTGCATGGATGTGACGGGCGACCTGAGCGCGATCTGCGACGAGAGCATTTACCTGGACAGGGGTAGAAGAGAGGGCGATGATGGCAAGCGAGACAAGGGCGAGAATGCTGTTCAAGGTGAGCATGGCTGGCCAAAAGAACGACTTTTTACAACGAATGTGAGCCCGTCACGATGGAGAGAGAAGAAAAGTAGAGACGGAACGTAGTCAACGCGACCAAGTGAAGCCATTATTATATGTATCTGATTACGTAGTTATGACCCGCACGGACCCGAAAATAAAAATAAATAAATAAATAAATAAATATCAAGGAAACATGATTTTTCTGTCATTACAAAAAGGGACCGCGTGCCCAAGAAAATCATTCTTTTTTCTTCAACCTCCAAGTTCGCCAGACTCGGTTCAAATCCCATCGTTCATCTCCTCTCAGTGAATCAGTTCATCCCTCTCAAAATGTCCGACGCCCAAGCCGCCCATGTCACTGAAAACGGCGTGCCTCCGGCTACGCAAGACCCGCTCATCGAAGAAGCACCCGGTTTCAAGGTACTCTCCCTAGATCCGCACCTCCATTTCCTCATCTTTACCCTCCAGGTCTTCGCTGGAAATCTTGCGTACTCCACCACGGATGAAGGGCTGAAGACTTTCTTTGAGCCCGTACAGAGCGACATGTAATTTACCTTGTTCTCCTTCCCTTTCCCCGCTCATCCTCCCCAGCATCTCAGTACAGCTCATCCTGCGCGGTGCCCGCTCTGCAGGTTATGGCTTTGTCGCCGTGTCCAGCGCAGAGGCTGCGCAAAAGGCAGTCGAATCCCTCAACGGTCAGGAACTCGATGGCCGCAAGGTTATCGTCGAGATTGCCAAGCCAGCCGATCAAAAGGACAAGGAGAAAAAGGAGAAAAAGGCCAAGAGACGTCCAGGCAGGCGCGGTGCCAAGGCCGTCCCCGGAGAAGTCACCGAGGCCGAGGCGATTGGCGATGTCAAGACCGATGACGCTGCTCCCCCTCCGGATACCGACGAAGCAACCAAGCCCAAGAAAAAGAAGAAAAAGAACGCTGTATGTCATTTTTACTTCATCTTTTGCCTTGCCTATCTCATCTCCTCTCTTCAAGCGTAAGTCAAAGCGTAGGACGACTCTTCCTCCCGAGGGTGAGGTGTCCGGGGAAGCTAATGATGCACCTCTTACCGAAGGTGCAACTGAAGCCCCTGCCATCAAAAAACAATTTCGCCCAAGAAAGCCCAGAGCACCGCGCTCCCCCCGCCCTGCCGGCGAAGATCCAGTTGGCGAACCCTCCAAGACCATGCTGTTCGTCGCCAATCTTGGCTTCAATATCGACGATGAGGGTTTATCCGCCCTCTTCACCGAGGCTGGCATCAATGTCGTCTCTGCTCGCGTGGTTCGCAGGAAGTTTGGGCTCCCCAGGAGGAGCAAAGGCTATGGCTTCGTTGACGTTGGCAGTGAAGAAGAGCAACAGAAGGCCATCGAAGCAATTCAAGGCAAAGAAGTCGGTGGTCGCCCCATTGCTGTCAAGATTGCTGTCAATGCCACCAAGGAAGAGGAGGCTGGTAACACTGTCCCCGAGGCTGATGCTCCAGCGTCCTAAATGCCCTCACCTGATCACAACCCCAGATCTCCCTCTTGGCTTCATTCTTATTTAACGCACATTCCAGTGCTAGTTCATCGTGACTTAGTATTTGTTCTCTTGCTAAGTTTTCCGCGATTTTCACGAGTCAAGTAATTCATTCCCTCTGCGTCGGCGGTCTGGTGTTGTTTTCTTCCAATTTGTAGTGTCGCTTTCATTAACTTGATATGTGACGCGCTACGTACTCTCATGGCTATTGATGACTTGTTATGTGCACATAAAAACTCGACGGTGTCTCTGAGCGTCTGATGTTTGTTCACCCGCGTTTGATCGCGTGGCATTATGTCGGACGAGGAAGATTATTTGTCCGACAAGTTTCTCGTCGAGATTGCAGCTTCGTCCTCTCAACCAAAGACATATGCACAAAGACGTCAAGAGTCTCTGAAACAGAGTCGTATCAAGGATGAGCAGAACCGACTCAAGAGTCGTCGCCAGCGCGAGCAGGAATCCAGGGAAGAGGGTCTACGCAATAGCCTCTTCGAGCGAGCGACAGAAGACGGCTCAGAAGGGGGGGAGAACAAGGCACTCGGGATCATGCTCAAAATGGGTTTCAAAATAGGCCAATCTCTCGGTCAAAAGGAGGGCTCGACAGCTCATGAGCCTGAGGGCACTCCTCCCCGTCCCTCAGGGAGCGACGAATTTAACGAACAACGCAATACACACAGAACCGAGCCGCTCCCCCTGAACGAGTGGTCAGGTTCGTCATGCTACATTTCATCATCGCATGCTCTGCTTCATCCCCATCGTAGGCAAAAAGGGCATTGGACTAGGGAAACGCGCAAGGTCTCCCGGTACTTCCGATCGCTTGGCAAAGATGGCAAAGATGGCCGAGGATGCCAACAAAGAGAGCTTCCGAGACTATGCTCGTCGGGAATACGAAGAACGGCGTGCGGAAGGTCGTCTGACGCCCGCACAACGAACCTGTACGACCCTTGATGAAACATCCGGAATTACAGTCAGTTGTGATCGGTTCTTGTCTACACTGACCCGAATATTGATGTTTGGTCGCCATCTCCCGGATCAGTTCAACGTCCTCTGGATGAACCCTAACGACGTTGATACGATCCCGAAAGGGTTAATGGACGTCCTTTCGGAACATACGCAGGGCATCTCTCCTGGGAGAGGTAACGAAGCAACTCGGTTGCGAGATCAGATGCGTGCAGATGCATTGCAACCTGTTACTAGTGACGAAGACGATCACGCGTTCTACAACGACAACGAGACGAACAAGGCAACACAGCACGAGGAATTTCCGCTAGAAACGGTGGAAGAGGCCGTTTATTTTTTCCGTCTCAGGGTATGCCGTTGTTTTCTTTGCTGATTAAAAAAAAAACTGACCTTTTCCAACATAGCCTCAAGATCGCCTAAGTCTGGTCCTGGCGTACCTTCGAGACAAGCATGCTTATTGCTTTTGGTGTGGGACCAAGTACGAGGACCATGGCGACCTGGAGACGCATTGTCCCGGTCCCAGCGAAAAAGATCACGACTGACCCGAGCAGCCAGACCAAATGTCAGAATGTGTAAGGAACGCGTGCTATTGATGATGTACAAATGAAAGTCCGAGGATTGTAAATTAGAGTATACATCTAGTCCGTGATAACGCAAGTAGAGAACGCGTATGGGCTACTAGCCGCCGAATAAGTAACTGTTCTCCATGTCCATCAAGAATCAGAGGAATCAGAGAGACCACGATCCCGTCAGTGAGAAATGGGAGCGGGTAAAAGCGATGGCAACATGATAGTTTCAGGTCGATCAGCGTGTACTCGATGGGGGAAGGTTGCTGCTGTCGGAGAATTTTGCGGTGTTCTGCGACGTGCATAACTTGAGATGGGAGTGGTAGCATGTAACTCGCGGGAAGTCTTGGAAGACAGTAGGGGAGATGGCCTATTTCGAGCGGGTGACGAAGACTGGCGAGGGGGGGATGACTGAGGAAGTACATGTCAGATCCGCAAAGTACAGAGGAAGTTTAATCAACATACTCTCCGCCCGTCTTCTACCTCTTCAACGGATGGGGCCAGTGATGTGGAGCTGCTCTGCCTGACAGAGGACTATAGATGGATTTAGAGAGGTCGTTATGAGGATGGGATGGAGTGCTCACACTTTGGGAAATATAAGGCGAAAACCGGACGGTCCGCAGACGAGAGGAGCCAAGCCGCCTCTCCGCGTCCACGTCTCGAGAGATGGATTCAGAGGAGATGTTGAAAGATGGTGATAATGGGCTGCAGCCTGGATTTGGGCTACCATGTGAGGAAACGGAAGAAGATGAGCCTGAGCGAGAACGAGTTGCGATGATGCGGGGTGGAGAGGGTTTTGCATCGTTGTCGAGACCGAGGGAAGCCATGAGCTCGATGAAAGACGGAAGTGAACTAGTCATCTAGGCGAAAGTGAGGACGGGTGTGTGTCGTCGTGAAGGCGGCCTTTGAGGGTGTAGTGTGGAGCGAGTTATAAGTGGGGGAGACAGGGCCCTTCTTGGATACGGCCCACGGTTGTCACGTATGAACGGTCGTCAAATCCACGAGCGTAACCTTCCACTGTAGGCGTTGTCCTCCAGCCTGCACGGCTAACAATAGGGTCCAGACTCGTCGGCAAGGTGATCATCCCCACCGGGTCAATTAACACAACGTTTCGGTCCCGGTTCCGAACCGAGCGTCGACAATTTAAGTCACAACCTGTGTTAAAAATTAAAACGACAAGAGGAAGGCTGTGAAGAAAAAAAAAAAACCCACCTCATGGACACGATTTGTCTTGTAGATTGTGGTCGATCTGGTCAACCGGGGACTGCGTGCAACGTGATTATCGTATTTCGCACCGTCGCCAAGTCTACATCATCCAAGCCAAGCTGCGGATAAGAGGCTGTGCAGGATACGATGTCACGTGTCACAAATTTTGCGGGCGTATACAGCTTCGCCATGAACCAGCCAAGCCAGCCAAACGCGTCTGGCGGGGGTGGATTTGCTCAAAATCCCCGTCAGGACATGGAATACATATGTGCAGGTAGCCTTCCATGCTCACGCTAATACGCCGATCTGACAAGCGTTCAAAGATTGTGGTGCCAAAAACGAGATAAAATCACGGGAACCCATCCGTTGTCGAGAGTGTGGTCACCGGATCATGTACAAGAAGAGGACGAAGAGAAGTAAGCCCCTTCTCCTCTCTGCTGGTACATGCACTTGAGTTTCCGCCAGTGGTCCAATTCGAGGCACGGTGAGATCCTGTGCAGCGCTGTTGCGTATACATGTACATATCGACTCTTGTGCGTAACGTTGAGGACGCACAAACGTTTCTCTCGGAAGAACATCAGCAACAAGTTTCTATATTACTACCGAGTGTTGGCACTGAATACTATGTACGTTCCCAGTGATATCTAAAATACGAGTATAGACTATATGTGAATACAATGTCCCGCTCTAAGACGGAGTCGTTAGGATTCTGTACAATATATCTTGGTGGACGACCAGCTCATATGGCGAAAAAGAAAAGGTGTGCTACCTCACCACTTGCCGAGGCTTTTGAACCAAAGATTGAGGAAGCAAGTTACGACGATGCGGTCCAGGATGGTGACGCAACGAGGAGCCACCTTGAGTTCTTTATCCTTTGCAGTCCATACTGCCACGTGCTTATCTTTCGAGTCGATGCACTGACATGACGCTTGTGTTGGCAGTTATTGGACGCTCAGGGAAAAGTGACGCTCACAAACATGTCGCACCCATTTTGTCGAAGTTTCCATTTGTACTCCATTCCAGATGCTTTGAACCTCCGCGATCTGGCCAGCGATGTCTCAGCACACGGTGGGATTATTGCGGGTCTCGGAAACTCACTGGCCACCATTCTTTATTTTGCGCAAGTCTTTGACAGGAGCCTGGAGGCTAGAATGGGCACGACGGACATGACGGTGCAGAAGGGCGATTTACCTCATCCACGCCAAACCACACGGTAGCATTGAAACTAGAGAACCATTCTACCTGACCAGCCGTCTCGAATACCAAGGTATCCAGATTCTTGCGATGAAAGGTGGTTGTGCCCAGAGAGTGACCCGTTACAGGATGCGAGAACTGAAGGGGACTTGGTTGTCGAGGCAAGAGGATGACAAGGTATAAAAAAAAAGACCTTGTAGAGCTCCAATTCCTCGGCTGCATCTTCTAGCATCTGCAACACGCGAAAGGTACGCATGTCTGTGTCGGGACTGGGAACGAAACGGAGGATGATATCAGAGTCGGCCATGTTGGAATGAGGTCGTTTGATAGAGACGGGGGGATATATATGGTGTGTATGTTTGATCCGAACATAAATTGTTTTTTTAACGTGGACATGGTTGGAGTGTTGTATATCTGGCAGATCGTTATTTGTACGTTAAATTCAGGACAAGGTGAGGTCAGAGCGACCGCGAATCGCAGCGGCAGTGCGGAGGTCGGTACTTGTTATGGTCAGATGGACATGGGAAAGCCGGTCGGTTATGGTACCCGGCAAGGGACAGCCATCATTCCCTTGACTCATCACTCACTACGAGCACACCATGCCTGACGACACTCCAAGGAGCCTCTCCGGGGATCCCGACTTTGTGCGTCTCTCCTCCCACTACCGCATCGCACAACTTGTTCATCGTTACCCAGGACTCGGATAATGACATACAGTCCCACCCAGAACAGGACGCTCGCGACTTAGCACCAGGTAAACCAGGAAGAAAGAAAAACCCAAAGTTCATCCCCCTTCCGCTGACACTCCCCGATGCTCACATTTTGCAGTTCTCAGGCCGCCCGAAGAGACCAAAATCGTATAGCACAGCGCGAGTTTCGTCTCAGAAAACAACAGAGAGTGCGTACCGCCCTACCATTCCACTCCTCACTGAGCAGCTGCGTTCATCCAGATACGCGACCTTGAAGCGCGCGTCGAGCTTCTTTCTGGCTCTCAGGATGAGGCATTCACCGATATGCGAGCTATCCTCAAGGGTGTGTCACATCATCTCTTTGCCGTCTTGACGTGGACATTTCATCTCCGATCCCAGACCTCATGGCTGAAAACTTGACTCTACGTAATTTACTCAAAAGTGTCTCTGGTTTTATCGCAGAAGGTAGTGGTGGTATGGTACAGAAACTCGGCTTTGAACTGCACGAATGGACGGCCTTCCTCGAAAAGTCAGAGACAGACACTGCCTGGCAGAGCTTCCAGGCACGCAAACACTCCCACAAAACATCCCAGTCCTCAAACGCAATGTCTTCCATGTTGGGCCCTCAGCCCACCCCTTCAAAACGGCCTCTTGAAGACGATCCTCCTAGCGCTAATCATCTCAAGAAATCTAGAACTCTCAGCAGTGACACTTCTGTGGAGCGACCCGACAGTTATCACCTCCTTATGCCAATGAGTTCCTCCGTCCCTCCTCCACCTGCACCTTCAATATACCCTCCCAGCGCACGATCCCCACAAGAAAATATATTCTCCGAAGTACTCCGTAACGGTCACACGAGTTCGCCTGTCTTCATGGGGCCTACTTCATCCAGCACTACTCATTATCCCACTCCTTCAACGTCTAGTACATATTCGTCATACATGCCACCAATGGGTATTGGTGTTGACCAGGGAATGAATCCTTTACCTTATCCGCCGAACAAGAATGGGACCATAACCTCTCAGCAACGGATGCTCTCTACCCCACAGGACGATGAACCGGATGACGAGGAAGCAGCACTCCTCGAGTTACGGGATCCTAAAAAGATTGAAGCCTTCAAGCTTATCAAGTACGCAGCAACCTCAGGGCCATATTTGCTTACCACCTAACGCCCCTCTTTAGGTATCATCTCGAGAACTACATGAGAAACAGTGCCTACTGCTTACCCTCTTCCTTGCGCCCTACGCTTGTCCAGAGGTAAATTATCTCCCTCTTACTAATATTACTGGATCATAAGTTTATCGATCGGCTTGGATAGGACAATCAACCACGGTGTGTTTCTATGTCACTGTGTCAAGTAACCTACGGCTTCTGACACATAACAGAAAGTGTCATCGACCGCATCGTTCACCCAGGATTACGAGACCGCATTATTTTGCTGCGAGGTCCGGGAGTTTAGTTTGTACCGCCGATTGATGTGCTCACATTATTTCAGGCCAATTTTCTTTGGCGGATTGCCTTTTTGACTACAAAAAAGCGGTTAAATTACACGGTGATGATGTCCTCGCACACGGTAACTGGGAATTGGCAGAGTGGTGGCTCCGAAAATACTCGTTAGCGCAATCTCCTCATAATTTTGTCGCGCTTGCTGACTTGTCCGAACGACAGGTACTTGATAGAAAATGGCACTCTCAGCATATGCAACCGCTGGAGGCGAGAGCGAGGAGAGGGTGAGCTCACACTGCCTGATATTGGTGCCCAGGGCGACTCGCCCACCTAAGTTAATATCCTCTTGTCTGTATTTTAACGGGCTCAAAAGCCCAGCTACCTTTCAGAGTGTAAATAATCTGTACATGCATGTGTGATGTGAATCAAAGCTCCCTCGAGGAGGACAAGCCTGGTGCAAGCGCTGTTATTTATGTCTGAGGAACACACAATCCTCACTAGAATGACTGACGGAATGATCACCAGGACGCTTTCTTGACGCCCGGTATCTCATTGTTCAAAGCCTTTAGCCGGAATTGAAACTAGAGCGTCGTTAGTAGGAACCAACGACGGCGACGCGTAAAGACCCACTCTGCAAAGACCAAATTCGCTCATGACGCCCCGCCCTCGTCCAGACTCGGTGCACCGGTTGACCACGGACGTCGGGCGAGTGTATCTCCCAAACGCGTTGAGCTGCAACTGGGCTTGATGGCGGACATGGGGCGGCAACGTCTCGTTGCGGGCAACATAAAGATATGCTCGGCGCATTACCTCGTTCTCCATGACACCGTTGCGCACCTTCATGTCCCGAAGGACGCGAATGTTGGGACGAAAGTTGGGCATGTTGGCGTCGTGTGTCAGGGTGTGGCTTCAAGTCTTTCCGACCGGCCAAACAACCATCAACCTCGAGAAAAAAAAAGGAAAGAGTCGGCGGTGCTCAAGAACGTTATTACGCGGTTCAACCACCACCAAACCGATTGTTGAAAGCGTGGCTATGGGGAGAGAGTGGGTAGGTCGCCGCTGGCAACGTCCTACCACCGTCGTTCATAAGCTGACCGTTTGCAGCCCTAGAAATGTCCGGTATTCTCCGTATAACGCATCGGCAACGCCGCACATTCGTCTCGACCCTCTTTGGGCTTACTTTCTTTGCTTCAATCTTGACTGTTTCTGCGTCAAACGTTCTACCATGCCCTGTGCGGCCCGACAGAAATTATCACGCGGATAGCGAACGCGAGACACGAGGAGACGGGCCACTAGTGGTCGTGGCGAAGAGACCCAGACGCTGGATACAAGAGAAGGCTGCTACCGAACATTAACTGTCTCATACACTGCATCAATATATGGGTTGACTACCCTGAATCCCTAACTCTCTCTCGGTCTCGGAGAGGGCTGCGCGGTTAGTTGATTCCATCGGAAGGGTCTGATTGGTTATAAAATACACGTTGGTACAGCTCCGTGGTGATCTGGGGGTATGTACTTGATGCTACAGTGCAAATTTCCGTGTAAAGGTGTCGCAGCGATAGCGGATAAAGTAATGAAAACGTGTGCGGGAATGGTCACTCTACTACATCACTTTCACTTTGTTGTCGACGGTAATATTCTTGCTGTTCCTGGTGTGTTCCTCTGGAAAACGGATATCACATGAATAGCTGTTCAGGAAGCTCAAGGAAGACGCACGGAAGAGGATGCTCCTCGATGGGTACGCATGCAATGAATACGAGAACATTGATCGCGATCTGAGAAATGAAAACCACACGCAATGCGGTTGCATATGACTCTATCGCAGCCTTCTGAAGAGAAGGGGCAAGGTCTGGAATCGAACTGATCGAATGTCTAATTTGCGCGATTCCGTCAGTCGAGAAACGTGGACGGTGCTCCAAGGGTCTTCTCACCGTATTTCTTCTATTATCTGGGCATAGGGGAGGGTGTCAGTATGAAAATGAAGCCACTCATATCAACCTCGCCGCTGACATCTGAAGATCCGGGCCCCGTAATGCGCTGCCTCAACTGATGCAGCAAAACGCTCTGGACCAACGCGCCTGACAAACTGACCCCAAGAACTTGACCCGTGGTGCGAAATAGATATGTAACTGTGTGGTATGGCACTAAACATCCCGTCGTACTCATGAGAACGTGAAACTCACTTCCAGTGGCGACAGCCATGTCCTCTTTGTAGACGCCTGCGATCATCGCCTACATCACCCAAAATTGAGATTCGAAAAGATAATAAATGGTCAAATACTCACAATCAACGTGGTCGTTATAAGGCTGGCCATTCCAAATCCTTGCGGTACGATGTCAAGCCACAAGTGGAGAGTTGAGGTCTTGTCATTCCACGAAGCAACAAGCACGCTTGCTAATATGCTGAGCGCGGCTGAGGCTAGAGTAAGACTGTAAAGCTTTCCGGTTTTACGCATCCACCTGGACGACCTGGGATTCAAAGTGAGTTTTTTGATGGCAGGGAAAAGACTGACCAGCCAGCTAGTACACTGCCCGTTGACAATGCAACCTAAACCAGGTAAGGCTCGAATCGTAGAGGGACAGACAGAACATACGGAATGTGGTAATAAATGAAGACCTATTGAACTAGGTCAGAGCATGTGGGACGGCGAAAACCTACTTTGCTCACCGGCATCTGTGGAAGAACTCAACCTGACCGCAGAAAAGTACAACGGAACATTGTAGAGCTGCAAAGGAAGCAAATAGCGTCATGGAGGGGACCTGTTCATAGGTTGACACACTTGCCATAGAGAATGCAGTCATTGACGCCATGAAGTTGGCCAAGGCAACAGCCAATGGTGTGCGCTGTGTTATTAAGCGGAGCGGCATGACGGGATACGGCGCCCATCGCGCCTCGACATACAGGAATGCGGCCGCAAAGATGCCGCTTACCGCAAACAGACCTAGTATTAGTGGATGTGACCATGACAATTCTTCTGTCGTCTGGATACTGAATGCAGATAACATGGTTGCAACGAAGACAATCAACGTGAAGGAGCCAAGGAAATCTATACGACCAAGTTTCGAAGATGTGCGTTCATTTGCGACGGCATCGGGTAGTTTGATGTTGACCTTGAGCGCGACGAGTGCAAAAGAGACGAGTAGTAACGGTGCCTGACCAACGAGGGTAGATGAGCGCCTTTTACTAGGCTTAGAAGAGGGAAACACGATCACCTGCAGGAGGAAAGCTGCACGCCTGGTTTGAAAATGAATGAGGCAATAGCATCGTTATTGTATATACGCCTACCACCCCCAAGTATCGTGTATCCATCCTCCGAGGGGACCGCCCAAGCCGGCTCCGAGGCCGAACAAACTGAAGGAACGTTTCGAGGACTGAAGCAGGACCTCGAATGAGGTGACTTACATATTTGTCATTCCTTGATAGAGTCCTCGGTGCTTTCTAAAGCAAGGTGAACAGTGTGACGGATGGAGATGTTGGAGACGAGCTGGCACTCACAATGGGACCAGGTCGGTGATGGCAACGCTGGTGACTTGGAAGAAATGAATTTTGGCAAGGAAGAAAGGAGGATGATTCGCCGACCTGTCATGACACTTTGGGACGTGTGAGTGAAGGAAAGATTGGTGACGGGTAAATGGGAGACGTACCCGCCTCCGCCCATGCCAGCGATGGCTCTGGAAAGAATGAGGGTTTCCATTGAAGGGGCGAGACCACAGGCGATCGTGCCAGAGCCTTGGATGGATAAGGAAGAAGGGATTCGTAAAGGGATCTGCGACGCGCACCGAATAGAGACAAGGCAAGAAGCATCGCGCCCTTCCGACCCAAAATGTCTGATAGACGACCTGATAAGAGTTTAGCGCGAGGACGAGGAGAGTTGATCGTAGGGGATCACCATATAGGGGAGTGAAGCAACAAACGGAGAGGAGGTAGGAGGTTCCGAGATACGAGGATTGTTCCGACTTGTTGAAGTCACTACCGATGGGCGATACGAGCGTTGCGACGACGGTACCTGTTAAACGATGTTGGTAGGGGACGAGCGGTGATGGATGAGACGGGTACCATCGAGTGCACCCAGAAAGACGGCGCTCCAGAGACCAGAGACGATCCAGAAGAAATCGACCCGGGAAATGTCGTTTGGTGGTGGTGGTGGGTCATCGGGAGTGGGGGAGCGGGATGTATACGAGGAGGGGCGGTGAGCGGGAAGGAGGAGGGGCTGCGATTCTTTTAAGCTGGACATGGTGAAGGGGGGTGTTATGATATCTGAGAGGAGGGAGATGGAATATATAATGTCTCATTGGCGTCGTTTCACGTCCAACGGTCTGTCATTCTCCGTGTACATCGGTCGTGTCCTGGGCGAACTTTGCCCCATCTCTCATCTCCTCGACCCTTCATCTCACCTCTCCGCACTCACCGCACCCTCGTCAGTCCCGCGCTCACCCAGATAACCCGTTCAGCAAACCCACGGCCGAGTTCTCATGAGGTCACTCAAATATAGCAGACTCGTCATCGGTATCCCTCCCCTAGCACGAACGTTGTACTATGGCGTTTGTGTGGAATGGCATTTTCCGTCTGACTAAGCGCTGTTCGTTACAACACAAGTTACGCTTGCTTCGCTTACTTTTGCCGGAACACTACATTTTCTTCTCCAAGTCTGTGCAGCGACGCGATCGAGGATCCCCCATTCGATCACGAGCCTCCACTTGCTCAACCATGCACTCGTCCTCATCCTCATTGTTGCCATCACACTCCTCCTGGAAGTCCGTTTTTCGTTTGCCAACTTCGTCCAAGAAGCATATCGCAACCGTCAACTGTACTCCTCTCGACCTCTCCACTAAACATTCTTCCGCCCCACCACCCACTCTCCCCTCTTCAGCATCTCTCTCCGTCGACCAGCGCTCTTCTTACAATTCCTCCAAGACGCAGTCCACCGAGTCTCATTCTGGTGGAACCCTAAAATCTTCGTACCTTGTGCCTGACTCCAGAGCACCCCCATCGCAGGACCAGTCTCAGGCTCAAGTTGACATGGCAGCTGCCCAACTACATCCTCAACCCCGTGCAAGGACAAAGTCGGAAAAACAACGCATCAACCTCAGCCGCGCACCGCATCTCCCCGCGCCCACCTCCCAGACTTTCGATCAATCCCAGCAATCTTTTACTCTCTCCTCAGCACATGCTCCTTCACCAAGTCGTTCTGGCCCCTTGTCGCCCCGCGCAATGAGTGCATCAGCGACTCGTTTCATTCGCCGTGTTGCCTCCGCTCCAAACGCCAAGCACCTCTTCATGTCCAGCTCGCGGTCTGCTGCGCCAACAAAGAATGGTTTGCTAGCACCAGCAGAGGTGATACCCCCAGTTCCTGGTGGTCCATCTAGCCCTTCGGACTACGGGGATGATTCACTAGAGACCCTTTCTTCGGGTTCATCAAGGGGTCGATCCACCAGACACGAACGGTATCCAGGCCATGGGACTCCAAAAACTCGGATCGCAAACCCGACTGCTGAAGGTCCTGGAAAAGTCGCTTTCCGACGAACTTACTCGAGTAACTCTATCAAAGTTCGATCCGTACGTTCCCTCCCTTTCTCTCTTTCAGCCACGATATATCCTTGGTGCAGGTCGAGGTCGGCCCTTCGAGCTTCCTTAAAGTCAAGATGCTAGGAAAGGGCGACGTTGGGCGCGTCTACCTGGTCAAAGAGAAGAAAACCGACAAGTTGTTTGCCATGAAAGGCAAGTTCCATCTGAATCCCACTTTCCCCAAGTATTTTACCTTCCGTTTCAGTCCTTTCAAAGAAGGAGATGATAGAGCGAAAGAAGATTAAGCGTGCATTAACGGAGCAAGAAATTCTCGCCACTTCTAACCACCCTTTTATAGTGACGCTCTATCATTCTTTCCAGTCAGAGGAATATCTGTACTTCTGCATGGAATACTGCATGGGCGGCGAATTCTTTCGCGCCTTGCAAACACGTCCGGGAAAATGTCTTCCGGAGGATGGCTCACGTTTCTACGCCGCTGAAGTAGTCGCCGCACTAGAGTACCTACATCTCAATGGTTTCATTTATCGCGACCTTAAACCGGAAAGTAGGTTAAAATTTCTAATCGTATCGCCGCGCTTACGAACGTGGTACGCTCGACAGACATCCTACTTCATCAATCCGGGCACATCATGTTGTCAGATTTCGACTTGGCTAAACAGTCGGGACATCCAGGGGGACGACCTGCCACTATCCACCAGTCAGAGCCAAACGGAGTAGGTCTCTTACCAGCGTGAGATGACCTTTATAACACTCACTCATTCTAGGTTCCTATGATTGATACCATGTCTTGTACGGCTGACTTTAGGACGAACTCGTTTGTCGGGACCGAGGGTTAGGATGCTGCGTGCTTTATCGAAGGTGTCTGACACTTGTGCTTCGATTCGCAGAGTACATTGCACCTGAGGTGATTGCTGCACAAGGACACACCGCAGCGGTGGATTGGTGGACTCTCGGTATATTGATTTACGAGATGATCGTAAGTCATTTGGTCGCCAAGTCGATTGTGGGAGATTGCTGACGGATTCTTGATTGCGCGATTTTCGATCATCTGGATCGGCAAAATAGTTCGCTACGACACCGTTCAAGGGCAAGGAGAGGAACGATACGTTTGCAAATATTCGGATGCTGCCTGTACACTTCCGTGACACACCCAAGATATCCAGGTACGTTATGAACCATATAAGGTGTTTGGACAATGACGAAAAGGTACCACAGTGCCTGTAAAGACATCATTGTTCGGCTGTTGGACAAGGAAGAGCGGAGTCGGTTAGGAAGCAGGAGCGGTGCAAGTGAGGTGAAGCATCACAAGTGGTTTTCAAAGATGAACTGGGGTCTGTTGCGTCACACACGGCCACCGGTAAGTGCGAGAGCCAGATGTCGTTTTTTTCATAGCGGGCCACGTGGTTCCGCTTTCGTATTAGATGTGTTGGCGTGCTGATGGACCTGTTTGACGTCTAGATTGTTCCAACTGCGTCAAACGGGGCTGATGCTACCAATTTCCGACAGCTCAAGGAGTCGCGCTCACTGCACCTAGAGGAGCAAGGGTGTATCGTTGCATCTGGTGGCTACGACGACGGGCTAGACTCACCACCGGACGGGGATTTGTTTGGCGCATTCAATAGCGTCACGATACACTATGACGGAGAATTGTGACGCGAGCGTTGGCACTTTGTTGTGTGGACATGTTTTGCGCCATTGACTTTGCGGGGGTCGTAATGGCAAAGGTCTGTCGTTTCTGTTTGCGGTTGCTCCCATTCATTAGATTTTTGCTTGCTTTCTGGAGAAAAAAAAACGCCGGTTTCACTTGTACTATTTGCATTGCACAGTTATCCATCTTTTCTTATTGATACATTTCTTTGGAAGTACTTACGACGCTCGTGCGCAGCACAAGTCAACCACTGATCTCGGCCCTAGTGCTATGATACCTGAATACAGCCTATGTTAATTGGAATGAATGTGGATGAACAGAAGTTGATGGATGCGTGGCGACGACGGAAGCGGGGGGATCACTGGCGAGGACGCGCGGGGATCGGCGGGGAGAGGAGAATGCGTCGGTGTCGAGGGGGTCGGTGAATATGTAAGCAACGGATCTTTGGCGCGGGAAGAGGCGTCGGTGCGGATCGTCGAATTCCTTATCGGGCGACGAGTTCGATTTCCATACAGGGGATGACAGGGACCCCGGCGAGTGCGAAAGCGAGCCAAGCAGGAAGCGAGTGAGCCTGTGGGGCGTGGGAAATGATGTACACAGGCGAGTGGGCAGCAAAGAGGCGCGCTGTGGCAGGACGAGGCTGTAGGAGGACGCTGACACGAGATTCAAACTGAGATTGAGGGAGATTCGCCGAAGATGGTGCAGCGGAGATCGCGATACAGTGTGGACGGAGAGTGGCCGAAAAAGGACAAGCACAGGATACCTCGGCGCCGAGGGAGTGGCACCATGTCCGAATTTGGGGGTGGTTGTTGGTGTGTATTTGTACAGAGTTTACCGAGGGTGATTTCCGAACCCGGCCGCGGCTTGTGAGGAGGACCCTTGATTACGTAGTGGACCTGAATGGGAAGCTGCGGGAGAAAATGGAGGGAGGGGGAGAGAGGGGTCACGTAAGAGCTAAATTCGGGGAATATGAATTCTCCACCGGCCCTAGGATTTTTATAATATACATAGTCGATCGTCGACTCGACCGTCGACAGGCTGCCTCTTGTCTGTTTGACTTTTTTTTTTTTTTTTTCTTTTCTGCCTTTTCGTTTTTCTGCTTCAGTACATAGCTCGCCTTGACGCACTCGGCACCGTCCGACGTATTCACCATTCCGTCCCTACGCCCCGCAACGTTCGACATGCAAGACCTCTACGCTCCCTCATACCCACCGCCGCCGCCGCCGCAAAACCGCCCTCAGTGGTCTCGCCATCCCGACCACCAATACCCCCAAATATCAACAACCCAACCACCCCTATACCCCCCAAGCTCTCCCAACGACTCCCCCACTGACGACCCGTCACCGCAGCCAGTCAAGTCCCCCCATGACCAGCACCAACACCAGCCAGCAAAGTCCGAATCAAAGCCTCAAGCAACCTTTCTCACAAAACTCTACGCGTAAGTCCCGTCCCCTTCCTCACCCGTCACTCTTCCGACGCGTCCCCAGTCTCCTCGAGCGTCCAGAGAACCATCACATGATTAGATGGGACCCCGCCGGCGAGCACATCATCGTCGAGCGTCCAGAGCAGCTCGCCCTCCATGTTCTCCCAAGCGTCTACCGTCAATCCAGATTTGCTTCCTTTTCTCGGCAACTCAACGTCTGTGCTTCTTACCTTCGCGTCTTATTTGCTTAATGAATCCTTTCCATACAGATTTATGGCTTCATGCGCAAAGTGAACCTCCGCAACGTTGACCCTGCCATCGATGATCCCGATGCGAGCACATGGTGTAAGTCAACACCGTCTCGAACCCTCCCCCTTCTTACACAGCCACCAGCCCATCCAACTCTCAATCGCCATTCCCCTCCAGAGGTCGTTGCAAATTTCAAACGCCGCGTGCCCCCGCGCCTCCCAAAGCCACGAAAGCGCGAAACACAGGAGCCACCGACCATACCCCCTCCTCGCTCTGCCATCGGTGTCGGCTCAGTCCCCCTCACCGTGCCCTCCGTCGTTAGCAAACCCAACATTCTGGGTCGCGCTCGTGGATTCTCTGCTCCTGGCTCGTTCACCCCCCTCAGTTCTCCTGGTGCCGCAGGTTGGGGAACCTCATACCCTCGTGCTGCCTTGCCACCCCTCACGGTTCCCTCAGAGCCCCCTGCCATCTCCCAGCACCACACCATCTTCAACCAATCCCACAACCTCCAGCCAATCTCACCCGCAGATGAATCACCCTCTACCCAGTTCAGCGCGATGGGCACCGACTCTGGTTACACGCATCACAACCCCCAGGTCTCGTCCTCTCAGTACCCGTATACCGAGCAGAGTTGGTCCTTTTCCCCAAACAGCTCCACCTCTAGCCATTCGGGTAGTCTCTCCTCACTCTTGAACCCCCCGACAACGAACGGGTATGGCGCACGTCCCACCCCTACCATCAACACCTCGTACGCTTCTTCGTACTCGAACGTGTCCATGCACAGCGACCACACACCCCCTTCGCTGTCTCCCGACACTCACAGTCGTCCGACCACGGGGTACTCCATTTCTTCTGTCTCGTCGTTGCCATACGAGGAGTCGCCGACGCACCCGACGTACCATCACGGCGACTACTCTCGTCCGGGGTCCAGCCACCACAGGCCTATTTCTCCCACGCTCTCCCGTCCGCCGTCATCTTCCAAGCCATACGGGCCCTGTAGCTCACTCAGGGTGGGGCGGCCCCGACGCCACAGCCAAGCGATGAGTCCTTACCCGTCGCCTTACGAGCATCACTCGGAGCGGCCATCGTCTTCCCCACAGCCAGCCGACGAACAAAACGGAACTATGCCGAGAGTGCGGAGCATGATACAATTACCCTCTGTCGACCCTTACGGGTTCCACTCGAACCAAACCGAGTTCGCATACTCTGCCGTTGGTGGCAACCCGTCTATCGATTCGATGGATGCCCGCAATGGATGGGGACACCCCGCGCAAGCTACGCAGCGTCCTTCGACGAGCGCTTCTTCCATCAGTGCTGCATCACATACCTCATCTTCCCAGGCGAACACGCCCCCAATCGATGGTTATGGCGGGGCTGAGACGGACATCAATCGTTGTATGTCGTCTCGTCACCCGCTGATGTCTTACGGCGTGGCTTACTGACCATTAGTTTCTTGAAAAAGTCTCGCCTGATTTTGGCTTTGTGGCCTTGAATGAACACCTCCCTCCGCAATATACCAAAAACGACGTGCGAACGATAGAGGCACCGGCGCCTGCGGGGGGATTCTAGATTTGTGGTGCGCGGTTCATGATTGCTATTCCGACCGTCTTCATTCGAACTTGGACGATATCATTTGCTGTTTTGCCTTGATCTCACGATTTGCGTTCCTTTTTTTTCCTCTCTTCTTTCATTCTTGCTCGCTTCACCGCTTGGAAGCTTTTATATACGAAATCGGAAAACGTCCGTCCGTTCATTTCACGAAACCCATCATACCCATCTCGTCGTTTGCATTGCTCTCACATTGCGCCGTGTATACCTTGACTCATCTCATATGTAGTATCACACCCATTTTTGATACCTTTCTCTCACTGGTCTGGCTGTTACATACGGTTACCCCGTATACTCGTTACCCGTTCATTGATATCCTGACTCGATTTTGGTGCCAAGCAAACACGTTGCATTGGATGTTTGAGCGTCGAGAGATCATTTTCATGGGCGCAACCGCAACGGTCGCCATTTTCTCACTGAATAGCGAGCGAGACCGGCCTCCGCTTGCCCGATCTGGATGCCATCCCCGATCAGGTCCTGCGGATCTGATCGGACAGAATTCTGATCGGGAATGTCTCGACGTTGGCATGTTTTGTTCTTGTGTGCGCTTGTTTGCATCGTATCCGTCATGTGACGGGACATGTGACGTCACCTGTGCCCCACCTTTTGGAATGGCACGAAAAGGTTAGGTTCATGGCGCGGCAAGCATATGGCTTTCATTATACGACACGGGGGGACATAGCAAGTGTCCTATCAACGAGGCAAGTGAGATGGGCGTGTCAAGCTCAGCGGGGTCGCACAAGCATGAGGTGATTCCTTCATTATTATGGTGACAAGGTTCATGTGGCGTTGACAGTTTGCCGTCCGGAGTTTGCCGAGTACAATAGCGTTCACGGCAGTATTACATGAGAATCATGATCGGCCCATCGATAACGTGCATGCGACGTGCAAAGCACCCAACTGGATTAGTACGAGGCAACTTGAACGAGATAAAATGAACCAAGGAACGGCATACAGTTTTTAAAAAGAAAAAAGAAAAAAAAAAGGAATTAGTCCGAGCCTAGTCAAAAAGTTTACACCCCGGTTACATCCAGGAGAAATACATACACTCTAAGGTCCATAATTCCAAGTCTTGGGGGAGAGAAAATAGCTGATACGGTATGGGCCAAGGCTGCTATACTGCATCCATACCCATGTTGCCACGCTGGGAGAGAACTAGGTCGTGCGAACCCAGTTGCGCTTCAGACATGATCTCCCGCGAACGGGACGCTGATGGGAGGCGACAGTATGAATGCGAAGAAACCTCGTCCTCGAGTGGAACATCCCCGCTCAAGAATGCCACTCTTTCCTCCGAGCTACCACTGGATGGCTCTACTTCATCACCCAGCTCGTCGTCTACTGCCCGCCGTGCGACCCAGCTGAGATATACAAACAGCGCGACGCATAGCAGGATACCGCCGATCGTCCAGACTCTGCTCCAGCCATCCTGCTTCTCTTCCGCGCCAGACGCGTTTGCGCTGAACGACCTGATCCCTGCGCCGATACTGGTGTGGATGATCACCTTTATGAGAGAGAGTCCAGTACAGACGACGTAGGTCTTCATACTCAGGGTCGTTGCAGCAAGAAGGACGTTCATGACATTGTAGGGATAGGGTGCGACGCGGACAAGAAAGAGCAACTGCGGTTTGCGTTCGATTGCCCGCACCGCTCGACACAGTCCGCGCGTGGACTGTAGCCAGCGAGCAATCCACTCGCGGAAGAATGCACGGGACAGGGAAAACACAACGATCGCGCCGGATAGTGCGGCAGCATAGGATATCGCCGCGCCAATCCATGGTCCATAGGTATATCCCGAGAGGGTAATCAGGGTGGAATATAATGGGAGGGGAGCTGTGCAGTTTGAGCAGATGGAAGCAGCCAAGATGGGAAAGATATGAGGGAAATAGTAAGTTCCGAACAACCACGATAATTAAAGACGGGAACATACGGAACGTAGTGATGAATATGAGGAAGAAGAGGACAGCAAAGCCAAAGTACTCGTCGTTGCGCAGCCAGTGGGAAAGCTGATCAAGGCCTGGATTGTCGGTGGAGCAGAACGAATGGAGTTAGATTGAGGATTAATGTGATGAGGGCAGGCGATGCAATGAAATGTACGTGTTTAGGACATATCGTGCGCAGCGGAAAGGTAATGGACCGGGGGCCCATATTACTCACCATCGAAAACTTGGGATTTCCAGAATGCGATGGCAAGTAGGAAGCCGAGACTGGTTGCAGCATAGGCCAACACGGGGGACCATTTCTTGAACAAATTCCATATCCGGAGTCCGCGGGGACGGATATAGCGATAGGACTGCGAGCGAGGGCACGAGGATGAGGCCGGTGGAAGACGAGCAGAGGTGAACGAATGAGCCGGACGGTAAGTACTGCGGAGTGGGGAAGTCCGCGAAGTCGAGGGGATATCACTGGTAGAAGGCGGCGGGGTGTTTGATTTCTCGTCTGACATTTGGGCTTGACTGGGACGGCTGGCGGGGAAAGGGAATGTCGGGTCGAACGAAGCTGGACCAGGAGATGGGAGAATATAAGAAAGTGATGGTATGGTAAAAATACAAAACTCGTCCACTCGCCGACATTGCGATCTCGACTTGGTAACAACTCCCACGCATCTTGCCATGTCTTTTCAACGACTCCGTCTTCGTGCATACAGCAGTACACCCGCGTCGAAACCGCGGAATGGACATGGAGACTTTTACGCGTCGCTGCTTCCGGCGATGATTCCAATTGCGCTGCTCGGGTCGGCGGTGTACATGGTCAGTCGTCCTTCTCGCCACTCTCTGGCAACTTTGCGTCCTGTCCCGACGTGACGCACCCCGTCCCGGTGGCGTCGGGACACCGCTCTCAACGGCTGATTCTCTTTTGTATACAGGCCCTCCATCTCGTACAAAGCCGACTCGCACACGAAAAATTCCTCGACGAGGCCAACGAGCGCATTCGTGCTCTCCAAGAGCAAGTCGATTCCCTCCAAAGACAGCGCTCTGCTTCTCACAAAGTACCATCAGCCAAAAAGAACTCTTGGTGGTAGTCATCCGAGTCACACACTGTCTTGCGATGGCAGGCGAAAAATCCTACGGTATATTTAGCATAATATGGCTCGTAAGACGTGTTACGATCAATAGAGATGACAAAGAACCGCAAAAGAACCTGGCAAGTGGCACAACCGCTCAAGCCGCGTTCGAAAGTACCTTGTTAACAAGAATGCTTTTGAATTTATCATAGATTTTTGCGGAACTAATGTCCGATTCAGTTAGTGTTGGTCTAGACAACTCGAAAGACAAAGCACCTGAGGATGGCAGCCATGAAACCTGCCAATGACTGAACGGTATCCCTTCCTCGTTTGATTCGGAAGACATCATACGCTGGTAAAACCGTCGATCAGCAGACAAAAGACGTGGCCGTGCCTTCTTTCTTACAAACAAAGATAAAATCCATAATCAACTTCATCCGAGACACCTGCAGCCAGTAGTTCTTACGTCGGAGTCGAGCAAGCTCTCGCTCGTCGACCTTGGCCGCCTTGGGCCGGGATTTGGATGTTGCCCCTTCCAACGACTCTTTATATGCTCGGTCCTCCACTGCAGATCACTTCAGCAAAGTATTTCAATCGCGCAGTTGACAGTTACCTTCGCGCTGTAGGCCTTCCACGACACTCATTTCAACCCCATTCTCAACCAAGCCAACCAGAGTGCCAAAAAACCAACACCAGTCCGCGAAACGTGCAGCCCTAGCACCTGTTTTTGGGCCGACCAATCCCAGTCGTGAAAGCGTGTGTATATCATCGGAAAGACCATTCACCAGATCTAGGAGCACAGGGGGCGGAGCCGAAAGCAGCGCTTGCAAGAACGGGTGCGAGAGAAGATCTCCACTAAAAGACGCCGATGGTTTTCTTGCTGGGACATCCGTGAGGCTGTGGGGAGTTAACGACGAACCACTGGAGGAGTATGGAACGGCCTTCTGCGCCATGATGGTGTTCAACGGGGTCAACCAGTTGAACAGAATGAGCATTTTCCTGTTACCCAGAGGTCAGAATACCCAAGTAGTAGTTCTGACGCATACTACCTTGTAAAAGAGAAACCACCACGGGCAGACTCGAGTCTCCCCACTAGCCCTTGCTGCCAGGAAGTCTTGCTATTTCGGAACAGAAGTCTGGTGTGCAACAGTAGGTATACACGTATCGAATATTGCATCAGTTTCTGTCGCCCAAAATGTGTCAATACGGCTGCACACGCAGAAGGTGTCCAGTACTCACAAATGTCTTATCCCGACCCTCGCTGGTGACTAGCATATCCCGCCATACCTCATGCCTGCCAACCTTTTTTTCTGTTTCCACTACACGTTCACTCTCCTCGTCAATCCCTTCATCCTCTTCGGCAGCATCTCCTGCTGCACCCACCTCGGTCGCTTGTTCATCGGACTTTTCGTCGTACGAATGCATGGTAGAGTTTCCAAACTGTGGCTGGGCTGCGGTACTGGGACGGGGCGTCCGAGGCGGGTGGGCAGAGAGTGGGTTCATTTGAAAGGAGTTGCCCACATCAAAGGCAGGCGGTGTGTAGAATGGCGCTTGCATTGAGTCGCGCAACGACGAGGATGTGGCGAGGTCGGCGTCCCCAGAATGAGGGAAGGGCATTGACGACATGGGGTAGTACTAGCAAGTAACACACACAGCTTGGTGGACTTGTCAGAGACGCCCTGGATGTGTAGCACAAACAACGAGCAAACAAAAGCACCGGATAGTAATAACCCACCCGTACATCGACCGGTGAAATCGACCGGAAACTATCAGTTGACGAGAAAATGTCGACATCGTATGGTTTCCGTTCCCCAATATCCCGTTCCGAGGCCACTTCACCTCACCCGGTCAGGCCAACCTTTGACACGGAGCTACTCCGTACATACATGAAGAAGCTTCTGCAGACAACGCTACAGCACGCAGTCTGGTCTTCTGATCGTGAACAAGTGAAATCATGGATGAAAGATATCAAGGAGCGAGTCAAGGATCGAATGATAGAAATTCAACCATCTGGTTTGTGAGTTGCAACGGCGGAAATCGCGAAAGCATGTTGACACCCTGTGACTAGCAAATACATCGTGCTTGTTCAAATAAACGAAAACCTCAAGCAAGGCGGACGGTGGGCCTCTGATTCTTGGCAGATCGCACGTATTGATGTCGAATACCCTCGTAGCGCCGACATGATCTCACATTGGGAAGATGGGGACGCTTGTGTACATGAACTATTCTATAATGTTCGCACGACTCCACTCTATTCTGTGGATAAAGGATAACCCATGATTTCACAGGATTCTATAATCTGCACGTGTATCGCACTCGCAGTCCGAAGTTCACCATGACCGCCGAGAGTGATGGTAGCGGTATTTTCGAGGAAAGTCGCCTGCAAGTATATCCGTGGCATCGGGAGTGACTTGTTATGCCCGCGTGATAACGACGGTGTTCGGTATCTCATCGACCGCTTTATGTTTGTTTCGCTATCGAGTCCGAGTCCGCGCCCGCCTTTGCCGCAAAACACCCTGCGGTCGGCTCGAGTAGCATCTATTTTAGATCCACTTCTCATCTGCACATCACTTCGCGAAGATGGTTCTGCCGTTCCTTGCACAGCGAATCGTCGTCATCAACGTCAATTGCCAACTCAAACGCTCTTGCTCACCGCTCAGCACCATCCGCTTGATGACCTCCATGCTAGAATTTTTGGTAACCGAACATCCCGCCTCGGGTGATTGTTTCTGCTACTCTCACCTCTTCCTTGAACCGGCGACTGCCGTTGACTCCTCCTGGGGGCGCTTTAAACCCGCCCGATATCTCACGCGACAGATTAGTGGTTCAGCCTCCCTTGCTGGGAATCTCGCGTTTATCCCTCTTCGATCTCCGAGGAGTCGACGATGACCGCTATAAGCCCCGGGAAAAGTCCTTTCCGCAATCTCAGCACTTGAATCGAGCTTTCATCGTTGGACCTCAGTACTGGACCAACATGCGAAGCAGCTTGCCAGGGTCAGACTGATTGCATTCAACGTTACTGTGGTGCATAGAACCGATTTGTGTCCGGGATAGTACTAGTGGACTTTCTGAGCCGACTTTACCTGCGGGAGAGTTATCTTTACGCCGTTAATCGGTGTGTCCGCCCAATGGAGAATTTCCCCATCTTTCGTCCGCTCGAGCCGTGGAATCAGCACCATCTCTGATCCCACCGACTGGGATCTGGCAATATGATTTTCAAACACTCGCACTTGTGGCCGTCACATCGGAATAGTCCGTACGTCCGTGAGAACCCCATTGTCCCTTTTGATATGATTATACGGTATAGATCACTATCGGTCCTCCTTCAGGTCTATTTCTTTGGATCTGGGCGTTGTCCTGATACCTCACCTGTGGACGAACAGCTGATCGGCGGGCTGGTGATGTTGCAGCTAGAACACGTGTATCAACACGCACAAATCACAAGTCTCGGTTTGCCCAGTTAGGCCAAGTCCCTATGTGACCCGTTTAGTCAGGCGAAATATCGCCGTGTTTGCCCCTGTGACCCAGATATCCTGTTAACGGTGTTGTTACGTCGACTGCCTTCGACCCGTGATTGGCAATGCCCAAACTTGTCTCCAACAGCGGTGGAAAGGCAATACGGAGCATTTTGTATAGATGGTGTTCCGCTGTGTTTTCTCACAGCTACTAGCCATACTTGGCCGCAACTAGGTGTTGCAGGGGTATTCATGCTATCGACTCCACGACGCCTCAGCCTAACGTCTTTTGTCAATAAATCAGTACCTATCTTTCACCGCCGACATATCCGATAATTAGCTCCTATTTCATGTCTCCGGGGCAGCAAAGGACAGCATGGGATTCTGTGGGTCACACTGCGTGTAATCGGGATGTTCCATCAGTAATCAATCTCATCGTTATTCCCATGCTATACATGATCAACTGGAAAGGTATGCTCTGCCGGGAACAGCATGCAAGACGCGGGCTGCAGAGAAAAGGCTGTTACAGACCCCCATCATGACGCACGACGAAAAGGCATTCATGCGGGTCCCACCGTTTGCAATTATCCAACATGGGTTACATAGCCCTGTACCCCTCCTCGTAGGCTGTGGTTTACGTTGGCACCCTGAACAGCACACAATGCTGCCATGATGTCGATGAAACGTGTTTAACGGAGGAGCAGATACTGCTCACGATATGAATGCTACACTCGAGTACGTGAAAGCGGGATTGTACGCAATCGCTCTGCCGACGGCCTCGTCTCCGCTCCAGCCTCGTTAATAGCACGAGAAATGACATGACCTCGTCCACTCGCAAAAATGAGTGACCACGTGTTGCCCAAATTAGTCTACGCCCTCAATTAAGAAGCGAACTAGCTCACCTCGGGAAATAGATGTCTTCGGGGTCCATCGTTTCCTCCCTCTGCCTGGATTTGGCTCGTAATGCCGACGTGATGAGCACCAGAAATTTTCAGTGCCTATTACGATCAGCTAAGACGGTCGTTTTACCTGGGATTTCCCGCCCAACTGGAGGTCCGAGGAGGTGAGTCGTGCGGGACTACATACCGTGTCGATTTTGTGTTTCAACCACCCGGTGGCCGCAGCGTCAGTTTGTATGATGCGGGTGGCCGTCCAGCCTGCCCGAGTTTGCATCCTAAAAGACCAACGATCCGAATTTGGTCCACCCAGGGATGAAAATAGTCCCGGTGAGAATGCCTCTCCAAAAATTGATTGGCTCGTCGGATTGCGGACTTTGTCGGGCTGACCGCATCAGCCGCAGAAATGTTGTTCCCATAGTCGATGATGGGGATCAACCTGGAGTGTCAAGTGTCAACTTGTCAGCTTTTCTTGCAAACAAGGGATCTTCAGAGGACCCATGCAACGGGCTAACGGGGACTTGGGAAAAATCGGATGCGTGATGCGGCGTAGTCCACAAGGCAATTTTTCATACGGGCGTTAATTGATGAGGGTCCATGGACGCTGATGAGTGACATACAATGCCACATAATGCGGACCGTATACGGCAGGTTTTTAGAGCGGCGGAGCACCAGGGTGTATCCGAGTCCTGGACAGCTGGGCTGAGGTAACCAAAGAGGGGAATACATGTGTACGTTGAAGGACGCGCTCGTGTCCATAGAAAATGGTAAGCAGTTGTTCGGGTTGCAAAATGGTACACACGATACGTTGGCGGTGATCGTCTGATAGCAAATAGATTGCGCCGGCGCCACAAAGCCCGCAAGGTGTAAAGGTACAGAAGCTACGGACGTAACTGAGATGTCCGAGGGCAGGCTTCTGAGAATCTGAACGCTTCCGATCATCGTGTGAAGCAAAGGGAGGAGAAAAGGCCAACAAGGACGGTATCAATAACGTACTAACCACGGACGCCTTTTTCAGCGGATCAAAAAGGGTGGAGGTGGACGGAGTTGGGAGGGTTGCATAAAGATAAGGATTGCCCTGTTCGAATTCAATTTTCCAAAATATTGTTGTCTGAGAACATCGGACAAGTTTAGTGGGGAATGGCATAACGCGGGTTTGTGCTGTCCATGGCACGTAAACAAGTGTGGTGAAGCATTTTTTTGGACAGATGTGATGGCTGGCGCGTTTGATCTGGCAAACGAAAGGCACTTCATGGCACAGATTGGACGCAATCAAAATATCAGGCATCGGCAGGCCCTTTTTTGATATTCGGCTTTGGGTAGAGGTACTCTGCAGTCTCAGGAAAGGCCTTTGCAAGTGCCTCATTCAATAACCGGCGATAAGACTAGAGGAAACTTATAATAAGGGATGCGTGCAAACTGAGCTAAGTAACTCACGTCAATGGCAGCCATCTTTCCATTCATGAATTGATTTTCGGTTGCGGCCCTCTCCAGCCTGTCCTTGGTGAGCTGCATGGGATTCCTTGCGTTGTCGATATCTTGTAGGACTTGGAATGGAATCATGATTTGAATATTCCGCGCCGTGTCATCGATGGTTGCGAGATGTTGAACGACTTCGTTGCTAAGGCAAAGAGGGCTCGTAAGCGGCATTTGGGGGGAAACCAATGAGAGACATACGCTCGAAGACCGACTTGTTTACCTCCTGCTGGTCTGTCACGCTCCTTGGTGGAGTCGTTGATGACGGTGGTGCCCAGATTGTACAGCGCATTTGCGAGGCCATGCAACTCCAACTCTAAATCGCCTTGCAATCCCGAAGGCGGGGGAGACTGTGATGATCGTGGTGAATCTGGTGCGTGCGCATTCAACGAAACCGGGTCAGGTTGGAATGACATGACATTAATGTATGGATTCAATGTTACATTGTCAAAAAGGATTTGTACATAGGGTTAGGGTTAGGACAGTGTGAGAACAAAAAAAGATGGCCTGCCCAGCCAGAGTGGCCATGGCAGGACAGGAAAATATTGAGACAGTGCATGAGCCGAAGCCCATACAAGCCGTAGGTACCCTCTGTATGGACAGGGTCGCCGTGCTATGAAAGGTCCCTACGGCCCGTACACCCGGATACGTGAAGGGGCGCGCGCCATCAAGGTAAGTATGAAGTTCATATCATGCTAACCTTAGGCTTATATACTGCTCTCCTCTGCGCACGGACCAGAAAAGCCATGCCTACCAAAAAAGGTAATTGATGGTAGTTTGACGCGGCCCCTTTGGATGACCTCGCGCTAATGAGTGGATTCGCGGACGAGCTTCTGGCAGACCTCGACGGCCTCTCGGACAATGGCAGCGCAGACTACGAAGACAAAAATGACGCTCCTGCCCCGATTACCACCTTGGCACCCAACGGATTGAAGCGCAAGGCCGATGGTGACGTCGACATGTCCGAGGATGAAGGGGAGGCGGAAGAGGAGGAAGACGCGGTGGCAGATGGCGGTCTCGTGCTCGAGGGTGGTGTGAAGCCTGCAGAGGAGTTGGACGCGGAAGATGTGCAGCAGATGGACCTCGGTGCAATAGAGGACATCGCCTCAATAGCCAAACTGCACGGCAGCAAGAAAATGTCCGATATATTAAAGGTGAATACATTCTCTCGCTGCTCTCGTACACCATTGAACATGTACCATGTAGGAAATTGGGAAATACCAGGTGAATCCCAGCTCAGCGGATGCAATGTCACTTCCTGCGCACCTGAACCCAGAGTACACTCTCATCGTGCAAGCAAACAACTTATCCGTCGATGTCGATAATGAAATTCTTGTGGTACACAAGGTGCGTAACGAACGGACTTGACTCCTCTAGTTCACTGAACCCTCGTCCCAAGTTCATCCGTGACCACTACGCGCCAAAGTTCCCCGAATTGGAACAACTGGTTCAAGATCCTACTCAGTACATACGCGCGGTGCGCATTCTTGCCAACAACGAGGTCTGTCAGATCCTTCCACGACCCAAGAACTTTTCCAACTTCCATTCTCTTAGGATCCTACAAAAGTCGACTTGACAGGTGTACTACCTGCTGCCGTGATCATGAGTGTTTTGATCACGGCAACAACGAGCTCAGGCCAACCTCTTTCAGATGTGCGATGGAAAGCCGTCGAGCGAGCATGTGATCTAGCCGACCGTTTGGAGGAAACTCGCAAAACTGTGAGCTGCATCCCTTCCCTGCCCGTTGCTTCTCTCACCCTTTCCATCACAGATATTCATGTACGTTAGCTCAAGAATGAATGTTCTTGCTCCCAACCTATCAGCCATTGTTGGCACTACCACAGCTGCCAAACTTCTTGGCGTCGCAGGTGGCCTCGGCCCGCTAGCCAAAATGCCATCGTGTAACATTCATGTTAGTTACGCCATACCACGCTATCTCGCGATTCTTCTCACCATGCCCTTCGCCTAGCTTCTTGGTGCTCAAAAGAAGATTGCGCTTGGGTTTTCCACAGCTACTCAGCGCCGGCACACAGGCTTCGTGTTTCAATGTGATTTACTACAGCAAACACCGCCAGAGTACCAGCTCAAGGTGCAACGAACAGTTGGCGCAAAATGCGTGCTTGCCGCTCGCATGGATCTCGAACGAACGCGTAGAGATGGTAAGCATATGCTGAGAACAACACATACGTCATGTTGAAAGTTGTGCAGGGTCGTATGGTCAGGATCTTCGAGATAAAATCGAGAAGCACATAGATCGTCTAACAGCGCCCCCACCCGCCAAAATCACGAAAGCACTTCCTATTCCCAACGATGGACCAAAAAAGCGTAGAGGTGGGAAACGGTTCGTCCCAAGCTATTTCCTCGTTCACTACCGGACCTCACTTTTCGTTGCCAGTGCGCGCAAAGCTAAAGAAGCGTACGCTCAGACCGAACTGCGCAAACTTCAGAATCGCATGGCATTTGGGGAAGCCGAGGAGGAAGTCGGTGCATTCGACCAGACAAAGGGGCTCGGCATGATTGGTGTCGGAACGGGCAAGGTCCGGGCTGGACTCGGAGAAGCCAAGAGTCGAGGTGAGTAAAGGTTCCCGTATCCTAATCATCTTGTTTAACTCGACGAAATCAACAGCAAAGTTATCCAAGGCAAATAAATTGCGGACGGCAGCGCTGACGCGTGCAACACAAGGCGGCTCAACAACATCAGGAACAGCCACGTCCTTGACTGTCACCCCTGTGCAAGGTTGGTTGTTGGTTATATTTGTATTGCATTCACACCGGACCTATTCCAGGTTTCGAGCTGACGAATCGAGCCGCGGCTGCTCAGCGAGTCAAGGAAGCCAACGAACGATGGTTCGCAGCCGGGAGCTTCTCATTTGTGGGACAGAAGGGAAGTGGAAGTCAAGGTTAGACTACTTAAATACAGACAAAGAGCCATGTGGGACAACGAATTCTATTGACCTCTTCGTCCAAGTCACTGAATCGATGCTAAATTGCGCCTTGCACGGGCATGTACATACATCGTGAGTCTTTTGAAACTATAAGGAAATAATGTGCCAATAGAGGGTGAGATAGAAAGCATGAGCTCAGACAGACAGCCAAGATGTGGGACTATGCGAGTGACTGGCCTACGGCGATTGAGCGGGATGAGCAGTGGCAACGGTCTCTCCTGTTACGGAGCTCTGCGTCACATCAATATAGCCAGCTTTTTTGGGATCGGCCAGATTGTTCCGTTTGGAACGATAGTCCCGAATGGCAGAACGGATGGCATCCTCGGCCAACACTGTGGGAAGTAGATCATATCAGATAATAATAAAAATATGATGAGAAAAAAAACTTTACTAGAGCAGTGGAGTTTCACAGGGGGGAGACATAGCTCTTTGGCGATTTCGGTGTTCTTGATTTTGGAGGCATCGTCGAGCGAGAGACCTTTCACTCGCTCGGTCATGTAAGAGCTGGAGGCGATGGCACTTCCACAGCCAAACGTCTTGAACTTGACATCACTGATGATACCATTCTCGTCGACACGGATTTGAAGTTTCATGACATCCCCACAGCTGGTCGTTCAATTCAGCGATATGCATAGTGGATCAGACGAGAACGGGTGCGTACGCAGGTGCTCCCACAAGCCCTGTGCCAACATCGACGTCGTCCTTGGGAAGAGAGCCCACCTAGATGGAAAGAGGGATGAGCATTGAACAAGGGGTGAACGGCGGATGCAGACGAACGTTTCGTGGGCTCTCGTAATGAGAAATGACTTTCTCGTGATAACCACGGGCAAGGACGGGAGAAACACCAGTCCTCGACGCCCTTGTCGCCGCAGCAGCGTTGAATGCTGTCCTTGAGAGCATTGAGCGGAACATGGTGGAGACTGGGAAAGTGGCAGTCACGTCGTTGCTTTCTAAGGTCTCGGCTGAGCTCGAATTAGGTCCAAAGTACACAACACCACATTGCACCGCTATGATATCACATCCTCGACCACATGTTCAGCGATCGCAAGACTGGATGTGAGCCCAGGACTCTCAATGCCCAGCAAGCTCACCATCAACCCGCTCTCTCTCCCGTCTGCATAATCCTTCCGTATAACGAAATCTTGGAATCCCGAAACCACAAGCTTCGGCCGAACACCGACATAGTCTGCTCTCAGCCCTTCCAACACCACCCCCGGTAGATACTGCATCACAGCCTTGTGCATCTCCTCTAGCCGTGACTCATTGGGTACCAAGTGCTTCATCCAAAAGTCCACATTTTTCTCGTTGGAGCAAAAATCTGGTGCGTCCGTCGGTGGTGATATCCACTCTAAGTCCGGCCCAAATCGAACTCTTCCTTGCAAGTCAAGGGTCAAGTGTGTACCAAGGGATTGGAAGGCGTGTTTGTTGGGTCCTGTCTCGGGACAAGGGTATATAAGGTGACTGACATTGGAACTGCCGGGGCCGCTGTACGCTGCGTATGAACCACGCGCGAAATACATCGGTATCCGAGAAGGCTCGGGGAGAAGAGAATTAAGAACAAGGTTGGCGGACAGCCCAGACGCATTGATGAGTGTTTTCGCAAGGAAGGCATCTCCTCCCTGTGTGCCATCCGTCACAGTCTGCACTACCCAACCACTATGGGATGGTGCCGTAGGAAATCCCCCAGCACCCTTGAAAGGATCCACGCGGACGACACGCGTGGAGTACACGAGCTCCCCACCTTCGGATTCCAATATATCTTTCTCGAGGCTCTCCATGAGTGCATGTGAATCGACAATACCTGTTTCTGGACTCCATAAGGCTGTTTTTATGTCTTTTGACAGATCAGGCTCCAACTCGCGCGCACGGTCTCCACTAATGAGGGTGGTAGGAAGGACTGGCTCGCCTGCCAGTTGCGGTGCTTGTGCCGAGTGGGGAGGCCACGATAGCGAGTGAGATTTCTCAAGTAAGCTTTCGACATACGATCGTTGGCTCTCGTTCGCAACGACGAGTTTTCCCGTTTTGCGATGCGGGATATTGTATCTCTCGCACCGTTGATACATGAGGTGTCGTCCACGCAGGCACAGTCGAGTCTTCAAGGACTCTGGTGGGTAGTAGAGACCTGCCATGAGGAATGGAAATAAGCCCTCGAGGGTCAAAAGGGTTTCGCAGTAAAGCCATGCCTGCATGAATCACTTCAGAGTTTCGCGAACTAGAGTCGACACCATGTCATGAATCACGCCCGGGTACGATTTCGAATACACAAGCATACCTGATTTCCTCTCCGGCTCGCAGATGCCTCTCGACGAGGAACGTGGACTTTGTCGGAAATCGCTGAGACAGCTGCTGGGCAATTGCTAGACCAACCACACCTAACGCAGATTTAGGAATCGCTCTGTGAGACTCGTATAGTGTTTGCCCCCACCTCCTCCAATAACGAGAAAGTCGACCGCTGCATCGGGACTCTACCATGCGTATCATCCACAGCAGTAGTCGAGCCGTTCAGGTGTGAACTAACCTTGAATTTGAACCTTCCTGTGGAGTTGAGAACAGCTTTCAATCCTCGAACAGATATGGGAGCCATCTGGGAGGCGAGAAAGCGCCCGAAAATGCTTCCCGCGCTGGGTCACTTGGCTCTCAAGAATCTTATCTTATCTATTTGGCTGTACTTCCTTAGCTACGGCCACTGGCAGACTAGGCTGAACATGGCCTCACAGATAGGACCACAACCCGCCCAAGTCGATTTCGAGAAGACGCTGGCGTCCCTAGAATCCCTCCCATTATTCATGAAGTCTTTGCCCAGCGAGGACTCGGAACATGTCGCGTTGCAAGCATTGCAAAGCCTCGCATACGACGGTACACCGGACGGTGTGTTGGCACTATATTTTATTATAATATCACTGACCAGCTCTCCTAAGAAATCGCCCGAAATTCCAAGGAGCAAGGAAACGATTACTTCAAAGGGAAGCGTTATCGTGAAGCTGCCGGTTTCTATACCCAAGGCCTCGATGCGAACCCGACGGACTCTACACTCCAGGAAGCCCTCTATTGTAATCGCGCTGCCTGCAACCTTGAACTGAGCACGTGGAGTCTTTCATCCCATTATTCATTAAACATTGATCGCCTAAGCAGAAAACTATGGCTTAGTGCTCAAGGATTGCTCAAAAGCGCTGAGCATTAACGCCAAATCATCCAAAGCATTATATCGTTCAGCAACGGCACTACTGGATCTGGATCGTCCCGAGGAAGGTCTGGACTGTTGCAACCGATGCCTCATGATCGATCCTTCCAATCAAGCTGTACAGTCCCTTCGATCACGCGCGGAGTACGCAAAAAATGCAAAAGACCGGCAGCAGCAAGAAAATGAGGAGCGATTGCGGAGAGTAAAGGAAGAGAAGCAGCTCCTCCAGAAAGCCTTCAAGGTGAACCATTTGCTGCCTTTAGTACTAACACTCGACGCATGATATATAGGAACGACACCTCTGCCCAGTTAACAACCCACAAGGGACGATGGATAATCCCTATTCCCCACACTTTGACTTTGAAGATCCCAATCGCACGACGCTCGTCTTTCCGGTCTTCTTTTTATACCCTCAATACGCGACGTCGGATGTCATTGCTCATTTTGTTGAAGATACTACTTTCTACGCTCATATTTCCCAGATGTTCCCACCGCAAGCGCCTGCACCGACCTGGGATAAAAAGCAGGAGTACACAACCAGCAACCTCGTGGTGTACGCAATGACGCATCGAAAACGGCTACTCAAGGTTGGAAAAAAGATGACACTACGAGACGTGTGCAGGACGGCCAAGGAGAAGGAGGGTGATGTTTGGGATGGACTGGAGATCAAGGACGGGTATTTGACCTTTTCAATCCTACCAAGAGGAGGGGAGGAGCAGAGATGGGTGAATGAGTTCAAGCGTATGAGAGACATGTCTTTGGGAGGGGTCGAATCGAGTGGGGGTGGTCGTATACCCTAAATAGGTGCATTGGTCATGTTTGGTCGGGTGAGAGATTGTCTCAACAGCAAGACTGACCGCACAAAAGACATCGACAAAGGCGTCAAGCTTGGGTGAGTGCATTTCAGACCTGCCAGTATTGCGTGCTGCCGTTGGATGGACTTGCTGAGGGACGTGGGGGCGCCACATCGGGCAAGAAATGCTCGGATTCGATGGATGCACACTTGTGCGGTGGGGTGCTGACTGTGATCATCTCCAGGCCACCATGTCTGTCAACCACAAGATTCTTCGTACCGCCAACGCACCCCAAACATCCCCGGATGAAACAGAAACCAGCCTCGCTCAGGCCCTTGTTGACCTGGAGAACAACGTTCCTGAGCTCAAGGCTGAGCTCCGTCCCCTACAGATCTCCGCTGCCCGCGAGGTCGATGTCCGAGGTGGCAAAAAAGCAATCGTCGTATTTGTCCCCGTTCCACAATTGAAAGCGTTCCGCAAAGTTCAGCAACGGTGTGTACATCCATGCAAGGGACGCTTGCCAACCTGAAATTGGATATCACAGACTCACCCGAGAACTGGAAAAGAAATTCTCAGAGAGACATGTCGTTTTCGTTGCTCAGCGTCGGATGCTGAGCAAACCCACGCGTAACTCGCGCACCAAGCAAAAGAGACCACGTTCCCGCACACTCACGTCAGTGCACGAGAAGATCCTCGAGGACCTTGTCTTTCCCACTGAGATTGTGGGCAAGAGGACGCGTATCGCAGTGGACGGCTCAAAACTGCTGAAAGTGTGAGTCACATATACTGCTTGGCGACGAGCTGTGCTAAGCGGTGGTGCAGGATCCTTGACTCAAAGGACGCAACATCGCTGGAGTACAAGTTGGATTCGTTTTCGTCGGTGTACCGTCGCCTGACTGGCAAGGATGTTGTATTCGAGTTCCCCCCCGCGAACCAGGAGTAGAGGATGTATGTAGCGGGCGACATGTTTTCGTTACGTTGTCAAAATGTAGTCCTCTGCCACAAGAACGGAGCGCGCCAAAGTTGAATGAGAAAGCACGTGAGCCCGGTCGCGTCAGGTCGACTGCTACCCGAGTTGGATCATTCTTGGACACCTTTGCTCGCTCCTGCCATCCTTCTCCCCCCCCCCCCTCCCCCTCCCCCTCCGAACCCTCGCCATTCGTGGCATTCCCATCCGCCGTCGACGTCGCTGGAATGGCCGATTATCTTGCTTGGGACCGTCCTTCTCCGGCCAGGTATGAACAAGGCATAGATGCCAAAATAGTCGTCATGGGCAATACAGGTTCGACATCTTCACGCTCACAACGTTCACCCAAAGTCTCACTCCGACACCCCACATAGGCGTCGGGAAGACCAGTCTCCTCCATCGGTATACACAGAACAAGTTCGATCCCAGGAACATGACGTCTACCACTGGTGCCTTCTTCGTTACCAAGAAGGTGTACGTCGACGGTCTCAAAGTTCGTCTACAACTCTGGGACACGGCAGGACAGGAAAGATTTCGCAGCATGGTGAACCTCCTCCTTCCCGCCTTCCTGCATCTATGTCACTGACAACTGCCTAGGCCCCCATGTATTATCGAGGTGCCAACGCTGCCCTCCTTTTGTACGATATAACGAATGCTTCTACGTTTGACGATATACGAGGTTGGCTCGCAGGTGAGTGCCTATCTTCCCCTCCGTCATTCCAGCTCCTCAACCGCTTCCTCCAGAATTGAAGAAAAATTGCCCACCAGAACTCATCATCTACATTGTTGGCTCCAAGGCTGACTTGCATCACCAGCGCCAAGTCACCCCAGATCTTGCCCGTTTGTCACTACACAATTGGTTTCCCCCACCACGACCCCCATCTCCTCCACCGCCCCCACCGCCACCAGCGTCCACTTTGTCGTATATACGTCCGAGGTTCACCTCATTCACTAGCATTCGCTCCGTTCCACTGAATTCCACGCCTGTCAAGTCCTCCCCTCCTAACAGCGCCACTTACCTTGATCCAGCTATCGGTGAGGGGCTTAAACGCTGTAACACTTCTAGCGGCCTCCCACGCTCAAAAACTACCAGCGGTGTAAACTTAAATAGATCAAAGACTACGGAATCGTCCCGCTCTACACAATCGCGATTTGGTTCTCACTTCGGACGGTATGCTGGAAGGAGGAACGAAAACACTGAAACGAGCAGCAATAGTTTGGACGAAGATGAAGTCGAGGACCATCAAGAGTGGGGACTTCACCAGGGTATGGAACTCTTCGAGGTTTCTGCAAAGGACGATTTTGGTGAGACAAAGACGTGCAACGTCCTTTCGTCACTTCCACTTCTAACCGTTCCTGGTAGGCATCCAAGTTCTTTTTGATTCTCTCATCGGTGCGATAATCGAGAGAAAGGACGTTATCGAACGAGAGAACGAACTCCGAAAGCGCGATAGCGTGCTTCTAACTTCGGCAAGCACACCCGCATGGGCAGCTCAAGCAGAGGAAGAAGAGGCGCGCGAGAAGGCGCGTTCTACCTCGGGAGGCTGGAGTTGTTGTTCCTTATGAGAGTATCGCTCGAACCATGCATTGCGATTCAGTATGCTCCCACCATCTACTGCACTCCCTGTTCCCTTTTGATCCGCACAGCTTGCTATCTTATGCACCGCCCTTATGGTTCCTAGGCTCACATTGACACCGTGTCACCCTCATCAAGCCCACATCCTTCTCTTCTTCTACCCTTATTCACTTCTGAATTATCTCTTTATACCATATATTCTACGTTACATAGATACAGAGTAACCCTGTGTTCATAGTCAACATCGCCCTCAAGGACCGGCAATCCATCTGTACCGCTTGTGTAGAGAGGGTTCCCAGATAGGAATAATTCAGAACTGCCTTGAGCGTGATAAGCCTCGTCTGAGGTATCTTGTCCCCTTGACCGTCATGTCCCTCCTCCCTGTCAACCCCGCAGGAGGTCTGACAGCAGTTGAGGATGACAAGACCTGCACCCGCGAGCATTGCTTCCATGCCTTCGATGCCCTGTATTGTGCCCTCACGGGCAGCGCGCCCATCCCCCCTTCTTTTCCGGACGAGAAGTTGTGCGTCATCGTACGACACAACTGCGCAGATGCTAAATACTATCGTATAGCCCCCTCTTCGTCACTTGGAACACTAGGTCTTCTCGTCCAGGCCGTGCACCTAGGCTAAGGGGTTGCATAGGCAACTTTGAGCCCATGTTAATACGCGAAGGCATTACAGAATATGCGCTCATCAGTGCCTTTAATGATTCCCGATTCAAAAAGATTGAAGCAAAGGAACTTCCTTTGCTCGAATGCGGGTGCGTCCACCTCCTCGCGGGTGCGTCCCCCTTGGAGTGCGTTTCAGTTGACGTGTCCCGCAGGATTTCGTTGCTGACTGACTTTGAGAACGCGTTATCGTATCTAGACTGGACGGTCGGCGTCCATGGGATTCATATTAGTTTCCCGAATCCGTCTATATACCCCTCTACGGACTCATCTGCCCCCTCCCCTTTCTCCTCGTCTTCCTTTTTGCCCCGCTTCAGTTCCAAGCATACTCTTTCGGCCACATATTTACCGGACGTCATGGTTGAGCAAGGATGGGATAAAATTGAGGCAATTGACAGTGCCATCCGGAAAGCTGACTGGAATGGGGCCATCACTGAAGAGATTCGGCGAAGCATCAGCCTTCGAAGGTATCAAAGCCGAAAGTGTGTGGTTGGGTGGGACGAATTTGCTCAATGGAGAAGAGATAACGAGGATGAGGACATTTAGCACACATGGTTAATCAACACGTTCATAAACTCGGGAATTTTGTAACTCTGCTACAATCAAGTATATTGGACATGGAAAATCGTGTGGACGCCTTTAATGTCGTACCTATGCATTTTCGACACCCGAAGCGAAGACGGTCCTCCTGATTTCCTCTAAACGTCCACCCCAACCGCCACCGTACTTGGCTTCCAACTTGGTCCATACCTCGCGGAGCTTGGCGTTGCCATTCTCGCTCGTCTTGTCAAACGCAACGAGGATCCAGTAAACAAGTCTGCCAGTTGGTTTTGGGAGGCTCGGAAGCTGTAAAAACGCAGCGAATATTGTTTCCAGAGTGTCCTGGTCCCAAGTAGCCTGTGAAGATGGGAAAAGCGTAGCTAGGGGCTGTGCCTCCACTGTACGATGCCCTGGGTCCTGTCCATGGCGAGCGAATCCGAGGAAAAGTCCCCTAAAGGCTGCCATAGATGGCTTATAGCAGACTGGGTTGACTGTCAGACCATCCTCACGGGGGCCAGCATCACGATTGGGAGTTGAAAGCATATCGACAAAGATACTGAGGGCGTTCCTCAGGTCACCGTGATACGCAAGGGCCTGGATCATCATCGTGTACGTGACCTCGTCGGGTTCAAAACCACCTAGATTATCCAACCCAACGGTGTCACGGATATAGCGAGAATCATTGTCTATGTCATGATCTCCAGAGTTGGGCATGGGATTGACATGACTGCGGAGAACGCGGTAAACGCGTAACGCGACGTCGAAACGGCCATTCTGCGCATACGCCCATAAACAAGCATTGATCCCATCCAAGCCAACCTCCAAACCTTGCTGTTTCATCTTGCGCAGCGTGGAACGAACACCGCACAAGTCTTTTTGGGTGGCGAAGTAGCGGAGGAGACATAGATGAGTATAACGATCTGGTGGAAGACCTGAAGCAAGCAAGAGGGATGACGCATGACGGACGGTGGCTGGTGATGTAGAACGAGAGGCAATGGAGAGAAGGATGTTATACGACCAAATATCCGGGTCCTGCTGTGTTAGATACGAACCAGCCTCTGAATTGAGAAACTCATCGGCGGAGGCAGCACTCCCCGCAGGTAGAACACCTTTTTTGTTAAAGATATCGAGGGCATTTTCGTAATCCTCCAATCTTGTCTTGTGCCACTGTTTTCCGGCGCAGTCTATCAGTGTGTTCCACTCCCATAAACGAAGCCGGCCACCATTCCTCTGCAGAGTTTTCAGAACGGAAAGGAGTTGGAGATAAACGGAACGCGTGCGGGGTTTGATTGACGCAAGATGTCGTACTAATTGGTGGAGTAAGTGGTGTGGTATCACAGCTCGATGCGAGAGTAATTCCTGATAAGCTGCCCATGCACGATCGGGAGATTTGGCTGTGAGCATGACCCATAGAAGTGTGCGACGTCTCTGAGCAGGACACTTCCTTTTGGGAGCTTTGTGAGGCCGCCAGATGCGTGGCACACGTCCCTGTTGTTGTTGGTTGTGAGTAATTGAGAGTAAATCGATGCCAACGACTTGACGGTTTTCGTCTGCGAGCGGCGCAGGTATGGCAGAATAAACAGAATGGCGATCCCAACAAGATGTTCCATTTGCAACAACTGTAGAACGACAAGGAAGCAAGTGAGCGCTCGAACCCCGGTAGCTGTTTGTAACGGATGAATCGCGACCCCCTGGTCCGTTTCGTTCTTCTGGAACACTTTGCAGATGTGGTGGGGTAGACGAGGTTTTGTTGCGTGGTAGAAGAGCCGAGACTGTCAAATGACCTCTCATAAAAACGGCTGAATTCTGCACAAGTCTGCATGGTAGTTGGGAGGACAAGGCGAACAAAGATCTGAGGCCCGACGTGGACCTTGCGAGCATAAGTGTCCAGCGCAGTCATCCTTGCAATACAGTGAGCGGTTTGCTCTTTTTCGCGGATGCAGACGTTGAACGTACCGAGACTGGCACTTGTGACAGTCAAATGAAAGCAGCAAAGTACGCCACAACACCACGCAAATTTAATGCCTTACACTACTAATAAGCATTTGATATCATGCACATGCGAGGTTGGCATTCATAGCAAGGAGGATAATGGTGCACAAATGAACATAATGCCTAAGTAGTACGTGAAACATGCAATCAATCCCTGGCCTTGAGCGTTCCCAAGAACGCGGCCTTTTCCTCGGCAGTTTGGAAGGAGCCGTGCTGTATAACATATAAGTTTGAGAGATGGAGAAGACATGGTCACTTACACCGAACTTGGATGATGTGTCGATGAATTTGAGATCAATCTTCTCGAGCTCCCAGCGTTTGGTATGGGTCACCAACGATTTCCGGAGTGTAATGACACGTTTCTTGGTGCCGGGAACTGAACCCTTGAGCATCAAGTAATCGTTCTTCACTACACCATAATGGGGGAAGCCACCCAATGGTGTAATCGTCTTCTCTGTGATATCCGACTCTGTGGAGGCGTTGGATTCGTCGGAGCCGAGGCCGATGCGGTAGATCTTCTTGTTGAGTTCGGTACGGTGGTGATAGCCGTCTATATACACAATCAACGTCACGCGTTTAAGCTCAAGGTCGCAACATGTACTCACTTTGACCAGCACGGGCCACAGAGAACATGACTTTAGAAGGGTGCCATGCACCAATACATGCAACTTTGCGGAGACCCTTGTGAGTCTTGCGAGGGAGCTTCTTGGTACCCCAACGATGTGTAACACCCTCGAAACCGTGACCCTTGGTGACGGCAATGACGTCGATAACCTCATCTTTCTCGAACACAGTGCTGACGTCGACAGGCTTCTCGAAGAGACCGTGTGCAAACTCGACCTTGTCAGCGATGGAGCCACCGTTGACCTGGACTTCCATGAGGTGAGCTTTCTTCTGGCTGAGGCCAGTCTTGCGTATTTGAGTGTGTGCAAGGACGCGGACGACGGTACAGTATTTGCGGATGCGCTCGAGTTCACGAGCAGTAGATTTTCCACCGTCCTCTGCGTGCTTCTTTGCGTAGCGAGTGAAGGCCTTTTTCTTGGAACGATACCAATTCTTGTAGAAGCGGCGTTTGACCTCGTCTGAGAGGTGTGATGCCCAGACGGTGGTGAGGGTGCGGAGACCACGGGGTGTTTCAACGTAGCCGACAACACCGACAACGATCAAGGGTGGCGTTTCGATGATTGTGACGGCCTCGACAATCTCGCGCTTGTGCATCTCTACAAAGAGAATAAAGAAGGAGGACGACTAGGACAGCAAGGTACATACTGGAACCCTGGCGGTCGAGGTCGCGAACGATGTGGGTCATGCCCGCCTTGTAGCCCATGAAGGCAGTCAAGTGGACGGGCTTTTTAGGGTCATCCTGGTAGCGCGCATTTAAACGACAGAAGTGAAAGCCCAAGTTATACAGACCTTTGGGAAGGCCTTGACCTTTCCGCGGTGACGCGCGGAACGCTTTCGGGGGAGAAAACCGAGGGAACCGTGACGGGGTGCTTCGTACTGGGCGGAATTGTCAGCGGACAGGATCTTGGGGGATCAATGAAGAAGCGAACCTTGCGGTGACTGAAAGACAAACAGGACATGAACAACGAGCTCAACGGACACGATCACATATTACGCACCTCATTTTGAGGGGTGGGGAGCGTCGACAACGATGAGGAGGAGGGCAAAGATGAGGATGATGATCTATGTCGGAGCTTGCCGAGAAAGTGGCTGATGAACTGTACAGTACTTCCTATTTTGACCAACCCCTGTCTCCTGCAATTCCCACGGGGTGCAGGTACCAAACGGGGAGGATATCTCTGTTCGGACGCGTGGAAGACGCGCAGGAGGACGCGAAGATGGTCGTGGTCGTGGAGCGAGGCGAATACGCGGTGATTGCCATAAACGCGTCTAGTCACGTTCGTGGGATGTCACGTCTCCCAGTGTTACTACTACCTCATCCTCAGCCATGTCCAGTGCCGACGACACCTCGCCACCAATAAAGCGTGCCCCCGTTGTTTATGGCAAGCGGTCAATCAACCATCCTCTTCCTTCACCCTCGGTTCCCCCAGATGAACAGGAGCAGTCTCGCGTATGCACGGTGCCCTCGCAACAGCGCGCGCCGTCTCCGTCAATCCGCGCGCCGGACAGTGAACGCTCTCGCAGTCCCGACGCACTCGATCCCTTCCAATTTAGCTTCAGGCGTAGGCTGAAACAACTAGATGAACAATTCGACCCTGACGTCCGTGCTGAACCCTCTCAAGTAGAGGTTCTTCAAAGCATCTCCATGGGTACTGCAACTATTTCCCCTGAAAGGCGTCGTTCCACTGGAGATCTCTCCCATGCCTCGTCGCCACCTTTGACCTCTTTCCGCGCCACTTCCCTCCAAGAGCATCCATCCGAGTCCCTGCCTGTGCGTAGGCATACAAGAAGAGTCACAGATTTATTTCCCTCCGATTCTGAAGCGGAAGATCCAAGTAGCTCATCTTCTGTTTCCCCTGTTCCGCACATCATTACAACGCCGCACTCACGTTCATCTCCAACGCCGCCTACTTCTGGGGAAATCCCGATGGTAAGTAGAAAGACAAAGGGAAAGGCATCCACTCGTGACGTCCTGCCACTTGTCTTTGACGGTGAACGATCCTCGGCTGCCGAGATTCCATCCAAGTCAAAGAAAGGGAGGCGAAGCGAACCCTTAGTGCGCCCCAAGACAAAGGTATGATTCCTAGCATGAATCTCGTTCTAAAATTGAAGATGGCAGGCACCGACCAAGAAGGAACGGCGCGAAGCTGCATTTGAATCCTCCCGAATTGCCGCTAGTCGCCCTGTGGAAGTTCTGCGTACCCAAGAACAAAAGTACTCGCTGTCTACATTCTTTGCCAACCTTCGGTAAGCTTAGTGGTCTTGGCAGTTAACCAGCAATCGTATTCATGTCCTCCTGCAGGCAGGACAACGTTGCGACTTCAACTTTAGGTGCAGAACTACCGTCAGACCCGATTGAGAGATTCTCGTCTCCAACTGACAAGCCGACGCAAGTGCAACCTCCGAACACTGTGTTTGGCGCGCCTACGGGATTCTTGGGCACCCCAGCGCATGTGGGAACGACCAATCATCCATCTCCCTCGGAGAATACCATGGCGCTCCCCACCGTTGCAACTGATTCTGACGATGAGATGCCGTCGATTGCCTCCATTATTCAACAAGCAAGTGGGGAGCAGCAGAGGTTACAGGCAATCAAGCAGGCCGCCTTACAACACGCCGACACCAGGAAAAATATCGGTAATGACAGCGAGGACGATGACTTGTTGATTGTGAAGGATGATATGCATTCCGTTGCACGTGAAGAGGCCGCCCAGCGAAAACTGGCCACGATTAATGGTAGCCCAGCCAAGGACCGAACCTCATTACGAAGAATCAACCCTAGTGCGCGCCCTGCCGCAATTTCTCCTCGCAAGTTTTCAAAACAGGAATTACAGGAACTTGCCAGACCATCTTTCGCGCGTATGGGGAATGGCCTCAAGGGTCAGCTTAGCAAACAGCAGTTGGACCAGTTGATGATAATGCAACATACCGAAGAGCAATTAAAGTCCATTAAACGACAAGAAGAGGAATGGGTCAGGAGGGGCGGGACGTTGTCACGGGGTACTGGTGGCGATGACCCACGGACTTTACTTTCAGAGAAGCTTGAAGCGTATGCTGAGCAGGGTCTCAAGGCAGTAGAGACGAAGGGTGCAGTCGGGGATGAGGAAAGCGATGACGAGAGCGATGAAGACTATACCCCAGATCTACAAGATTTCGCAAGTCCCAGGCCTGTGGAGGAAGTTGACACGCTGGAGGATAACATGGAGGTTTCACAGAATCCCCTTCCACCAGGAGATGATAATGACGACGACGACGAAGAAGAAGAAGAACCTGTCGCACTGAGACGCAGCAAGCATGGCCAACGGCGTCTTCTCGTTGCCGTGGGGTCTGACGATGAAGAGGTACAACCGGTTCAGCGTAACTTGCTCAATGTGCAAAGGGACTCCACTTCCTCAATGGAGCCTCAGACCGAGGATGAAAACGACAAGGAGAACAGTGCAAAACTAATGTACGATCGTAGCGAGGACAAGGAGAACAAGGCGATTGTGCGTCACGAACTACCATCTTCAGAGCTAGCATTTGGCTCGAGACTCGGATCCCTACATGGTATTGAGGATGGCGCGCAGGGCATAGATTTCAATGACACCACAGGCTCACCAAAGGGAGATATCAGATCTCCACTGAAAGACATCTCAAAGAGCGAGGACGATCTTTTCTTATCCCCTCCATCGAAGTCTCCATTCACCGATTGCCTTCTCCAGAGCGTAGGAATATCATCTCGCGCCTCCGCATCGACACTCGTCCTTGCATCATCGCCAGTTTTGCAGAGTGAACCTATCAGCCAGATAGACCGACTTTCGTTAGACTCAGAGAATGACGAAGATGATCAATCTGGATTCAAGTTACAACCCTCATTTCTGGAAAGGCTTCGAAGCCAAACGAGCCCTAAGCTTTCACTAGATTCTTTCAATCCTCTCCCAAATGGTGGATTCTCCCAGTTGTTCTCAGTTAGTTGACCTTTCATTGACAATTGTGGTATTTCGCTGACCAATTCATACATCCCACTACTAGGCTGAGGAACGGTGCCTGAAAAAATCCATCGAGGGGGCAGAAAACGACGGGTTGTCATTAACCCTCGATGTCGGACTGAAGCCTGCCCTTGAGGTTAGCAGTACTTTGAAACAGAAAGCTGAAACAATTTTCGAGAAAGAACAAGAATACGTTGTTGCCGCCGCGGTGCAACAGAATAACAGACCAAAAGAATTGCTTTATGTCAACGATCATGGGTACGAGCAAATTTCTGAGGACTTCCCCCTCAAATATCCCATGATTATTTAACAGATTCCTCACACAAACTCGTCCTGAGGATTCAAGTCCCCAAATCTACCGTATGACACCTTCCCAGGCGTCCAGGTTCATTGGAACCCAGGTGCACTCCATGCAAACACAAACTCTCAGCTCACGTCCTCCTCTCCGCACCCTATCTTTTACCGCTTCTCAAGAGTTATCTCCTGAGCCACAGCCACTGAGGCGATTGCGCAAACGCAGCCCTTCTCCACTAGAGCAGAAAGCTCTTGGACAAAACAGCAATCCAGTCGCCAAATTGAATGCGTTTAGTATTCTCGGTAAGGCTCATAAGCCACTGTCCAAGGCGCAAGATAAACATGAAAAGTCCGAATTCGTGGCGGCTGAGGCGGAGGAGTCTGACGAGGACGACATGTTCGGCTTCGGGGGACCAAAGAAGGATGACGATGATGAAGAGAACGATGATGAACAAGACAAGGTTATTGAGGGACTTGTTGACGACGTGCCCATGGATGCCGAAACCGAGGCCGCAGACCTTGTTCAGGAGAAATATAGGTGATTTGTGGACTTCCGGTTCTTGCATTTTAATAACAACTCGATGCCGTTAGGGAACACGAGGAAGAAGACGACCAGCGACTTCAGAAATTGCACCAAGATGCCATTGATGGCAAGTTCCGGGTAAAGCGTCGTGACCGCGGGGTTGGCTTCGAAGATGATAGTGACGAAGATGACGACGACGACGAGCACCGTATTCGCCAGCGAATACACAAAAAACGAAAAATTGAAGGCGATAATCTAGAATCCTTAGGTCAGCGACTACTAGTTGCGAAGATACATTGCGTGACTTACATCATTCTCTAGGCCAAAATGAAGAGACGAGGGCATTCTACAACACATACCACCAAGACCTCGTCGACAAAGATGATGAGTTCGGATATCTGCGAGAAAATGTTTCGATACCCTCAGATGATGGTGATGCCCAGGCTGAAGAGCATGAGGAACAAGAGACAATATCTATTGATGAAATTCGACAACGTGTACGCGAGATGGCGCAAAACAACTATGTCGGTGGGGAACGTCTACTCTCTGGACATATCTGAACTAGTACCACAGGAGGCTGAGGTATTGGATCCCGAGGACACAAGTTGGGTTGACCGGTCCATGATGATTGAAACCGACGATGCGGTCCGTGTCAAGGTGGTGGAATGTCAACGCAATAAAGCTACGGCTCATCATCTAAACGCTGGACAGATAGACTTTGACATAAAGGTTGGTCGAATCTACCAAGGACTCCACATTAACTCACGACAAGCTTTCAGCGACCCACGCGACTTGCAGAGAGCGAGCAAGAACGCAAACAAATGATGTCTTGGGCCAAAAATCAGAGCCACCAGCGTCAAGGGACAGGACGGTCGGGCAATACTGCTGCTGTTACCGGCCACACAAAAGCCAAATCTGGGGGCGGGTCGCTGAGGTCAACACAGCCGTCGAGTCTAGCAACTGTCAGTGGGGCGCGCAAGACGAAGACTTCAAGTTTGTTGTCTATGGTGTCCAACAGGAGTGGCAAATTTGCGTAGATGGATTTTTCGCGATTATTTTCTACTGTACTTGTGATTGTATACTTCTCTGCGGTAAAAATCCCAATGAAAATCCGAATATACACAACTATAAGAAGACTAAGGACTTATGTACCCAATTGCAACACAAGATGCACAGAATTCGCACTCGGAAACGGAAATCAAGAGGAAGCTCTAGATGTGAAGGGGGTATCACCATAATAAATAACCGAGTACGTTGGTATATTTCGAAGGTTTGAACAAATTTCTCGTAGCATTTAGATTTGAATTGATAATTAGTGGTTCTGTTTGCCTATGGAAGGTCTGCCAAAGCGGACCCACGTGTTGCGTGGCCGCGCAGGTTGAACGAGTGCAAAGTTTCGTGATTGACGCGTGGACATTGGGGTTCTGCGTTTACGTGCGCTCGTCTGCATCTAGAAGAACGTTAGTATTTGAGATAAATGGGACAGATGCAGACTCACTTTGTGTCTCAGCATAATCAATTTTGCCATGCATGCTGGTGGGCCGCTCTCTCTAACCGGATTTCCTATAAAGTAAGAGTTGTGAGCGGTGTTGGCATGGTGTGAGGGAGCAGTACGTACGCGACGCGACCAATGCAAGACCAGCATCATGGGTGTCGAGAGTATCACTCCCGTCCATAATAAACCTTCTTACCGCGGGGGATAAGAGGCATAGCAGTAAGAAGGAGGAAAGGAAGGATATAAGGAGCGCAGCGAGCATGAGTGATCCGTTTAGGAGAAAGCGGCGTGAAGCCCGCAGGCGAGCCCTAGCGTGGCACGTCGTGAGGAGGAGGAGGAGGAGGAACGGCGGGGGGTGGGTGAGAGGTTCAACAAAGTTATTGCCCAGTGTCAATAACTTCTATCACTTAGTCAGCAATGATGACAACTGACACAGACTTGCCGATGATCGATGACCGATGGCAGCGCTTTTCTCCTCATTCATGTCACCCCAACTGCTGTCATCCGCTGTCATATCAGCAGTGGGACTCACCTGCAAGGCCTTCCTTAATTCTGGCCTCTGCTCCGTCACCGTCAGCAACTTGCCCACCCTATTGGACGCGCTCAGGAACGAACGTAGATACGTTGGTCAAGGCTTAGTGACAGGTGCGTACCCGCAGCGTCGCGTGCCTGTCTCACCCCGTCGTAATCTCAACTACAGTCTCCAACCATCTGTCCACGTCTGCTCCCCCATTCTTTACCCATCTTCTGCTTCTCACTTCTTTACCCAGTCTCGACGATCCTGTAACTTGGGGTATACTTCCATTCGAGAACTTTACAAACTCACGTACTATACGATGGGTCTTGGGTGCCTCAGACATCATGTTCACGAATCCGTCCGTGGAGTGGTGATTTTATCTTGCATGTGCCTCCTCTGCTGAACTCCTGTTTTCGTCAGAAAGTCTCTTCTCAGCTTTCTTTCGTAAAGGCCAGGTAATAGAAACGTTTAGAGGAAATGGTGTCTGGCAGCCCGCACTCGATATGGCCATCGAAAAGCTGAACCAGGGTCACTGGGTTGGTGTTCGCTGTCGCCGCATTCACTATCCATACCAATCTCACCTTACCTAGCTGCATATGTTTGGTGAAGGAATGGTAAATCAACCTTCCGTATATCCACAGACCGATGGCGTCGCACGCTTACCACGATTCAAATGGGGCGTGTATGTCCTTTACACTACACCGTCAAGCAATTTTTACTGATGAACGCCTCAATTAGTGGTCGGATTATCATGGAGACCCATGTTCCACCCCTAATAATACCCATGTGGCTAACTGGTACGAATCCTCAACACCTGCATTCTTCGCTACTTAGCCGTCATTTGACCGTGTATGTGCACAGGCTTCGATAAATTAATGCCAGAGCATCGCCCGTTCCCATACAAGTACCTCCCGAAGATGGGTATCCAACTCGGTGTCACATTTGGTGATCCGATACCACCTGACAGGATTATAGATGCATTAAGTGCAGCTCGTGGACTGAAACACACCTACTCTCTGTCCGGCATAGCCAAGTCTACGCGATACCGTACGCCACCGGGGTCAGGGTTCAGCAGTACCTTGCCTGTTAGAGGGTGGGTGGAAAACGCGATTGTTCAAGCAGGCGGAGAGTTTGTCATGGAGCACGAAGGCGCCAGACGACGTGCACAGATGGATGAGATTCGAAGTGAAGTTACGGCTATTATCCAGCAAACTGTTGAGGAGTTGGGGCGGAAGGTGTCGGGTAATAAACTAGACCACTCTTTACCTGATCAGAATGGAGGTCAATTCGATGGGTAAAATACTACAAAATACGCATTCACTAGAAAATGGAGCCGGACAAACTGCGGGAAAGCCTAATATATATCTCAGCCTAAAGTTCTGAATTCAAGCCTGTCGGTCACGCATATCGTTTTTCACCCTCCATTAGCAGCGCACGACAATCGTGCACAAGTAGAAGTTGCTTCGTATCTGATTAAATTAGCCTGTTGGCCGGTAAAACAAATTACTTATTGCGGAACCATTCTGCAGGGTGAAAACCTGTCCGAGATCGATTTCAGATATGTTTCACTTTGTCACCATGTATCTTTTTCTGTAAGCAAAGTCCGGTGGAGGGCAGAATCCGAGGACCAACTCTAGTAGCGTCCAAAAAGTTTTTGCGAGCGGTGTGATCTTGGTGAAGGGTGAAGGTATGAGAAATGGAAATATCCGCTGACAAACTCGGTGCTCCGGTATGACGGCTTCTGGCTCATCTGCAGACTGCAGGTGTGTCAAACTATTGCCACCCTGTCTCCGATTTCTGCCTTTATGCTATTGGAAAACGGAAACAAATCGACGCGACGCAATTGTTCGACCCAAAAATGTGGATTAAAACTGAAAGCTAACAACATACATCCGTCGTGAGTTGACATTACGGTTGTGCCACAAACTGGCAATTAAAAGTCCCCTGATTTCATGGTAAACCTAAGAGGAATGCGCCTTACTTTCGCTGCGGAGAGCCAAATTGTCAAACCAAGTCAACGAATAAGAAGGGAGATACGGACAATTCGACATCGTCGTGATCGGTATGGTCCTTGATACGGTAGTGGATCATTGGAAGAGCGCAGAAAACTCCTGCTGCACACAAAACCCATGTAGAGATGAACATGTTCATGTAGCTATATAGGGGTCGGGTTATTCATCATATCTCAACAATTACAACAGACAAGGCTTACGGTGATTTAGCAGCGTCCGCATGCCATGCAACAGCAGCACCAGCAGATTGCAATCCTTTGTCTGTGAATACTGAGTTCTGGCTTTAACTAAGCAATAGACAAGATGACTTACAGAAGCCAGTGAAGACAGCAAGTTTTGCTAAATCATTTGACATGGCCCCCAATAGCCAATACACAAACGTCTGCCACATGGCATCCAGAAGGCCACAAAAAATGTACAACCACGCATGTGCCGGATATGCAGAGCTCTTGAAATCTATCTGCGTCGGCAGATTGGTTCGCGTATAGTTCCTGAGAACTCCTTGAGTTTGCATGTTCACAGGGTTGGGGAGAAACAGCGTACTTTTGATACATATAACCCCATATGTGGACAGCAAAGACCATAGCTGTTACGATGGCCCAACCAGTAAATGCGCGAGTTCGACGCCTGTACTGCGATCGATCGAGGATGCAGTACCCGAGGAACATGGACCCGAATATTTGCGCTGCCCAGTAGACGAATGCGTTGAGAGCGCGCGTACGAATGTTGAAAAGTGCGGCATTATAATCGTTTTGCTCTAGTTAAATGAATGAAGCTCAGCTGGTCGTGGTAGACAGAATGTTGAGATGGGAGACTTACGCCATGTGTAGAAATAGTTGCTTGCAACAAACATGGGGAATAGCAAGACAACCATCGGATCGGTCTTTAGAGCAATGAAGAGGCTGTAAAATTCTGTTTTCCAGGACGGATGACGAGGTAGGGTAACTTTCGTGCCATCTGTCCGAATGACTCTCCCAGGATTAGCCATCAATGGAGCCAAGGCCACTCCAATGAGAGTAAGAATCAAGAATCCGATCTGGCGGTGAGTGAATCTCAGCGAGATGCTTTTTTGAGAAGTGATACACCACCCACATAGGTACCATTTCCAACTTCATAAGCCAAGGTCAGATAAATTATGAAAGCATTCGGGGATGAAGCTCACCTTGACTGGTCTGCAAAGGTGTTCAACAATGGAATCCAACATGAAACTTAGCGGCTGATTTACTTACTTGATTGTTGAAATTGAGCCCAAATGCAACTGCCGAACCAATCACGGCGCCCAGGTTAAAAATCGTCCAGAAAAGACCGATGAAGACACCCTTTTGTGCCTCCGTGGGATAAGCCATCATCATACAACCTTGTGCGGTCCACAGAAGCCCTGCACACACTCCAAGAATGGCACCCGAAACGACGACGAAGTCGTATGCGTTCGGGTGGATATTATCCGCCCTAAAAATCAGATGAGTGATTGTCAGTATTTAATTTCAACGTAAAAAAAAAACTAAGGCACGTACAAATACGAAGCAATGTACAGGGAGTACCCCATTGTTCCGAGGAAGAGGGTGAGCTGAGGTCCGAGTACATTGTTGATTGTACTGTGGAGGATTAGCTGTCAACACACACATACACACACCATGTGCAAGAGTAAAACCAACCCAGAAAAGAAGGCAAAGAAGGCAAAGGTAGCATAAGTAGCTGTAGACGCATTATCCTGCGCCAATGTATTGACTTGGCCACCTCCGCCAATGCCTCCTAAGGCGTTAAACATGCCAGGGCACATGAAGCAGACGAATCCAAGCATGACCACCTGGAAATAAGGGTGGTAGTAAATCCCCTTGATTCCTCTGGGGCGTTCGAAGATCTCCTCCCGTTGGGAGCCAGAGTCCTCGCTCCCGCTTTCCAGTGGCTTCTCTGAGAGGATGTCTGCCATGAGAACGAAGGGAATGTGGTCAGAAATGTCCCATCGTCGCCACGCGTGTACTTATGGGTTTTCCAAATATCAAATGTGCACGGGAGAAGAATGAAGGCGTGTGAGCTTCGGATCCAGTGGGACCTGACGGAACCCAAAAATAAGTGTGGGGGAAGGCAAAGCTCTACTAGTACCATCCGATTAGCAAAACTCAGTATAATGGATACAAAACATGACGCTCACTGGTTCTAAGCTGCTGGAACTGCTCTGAGCGCAACCGTCGGTGAATCGGTGAATAGTAGTCGCCAGCTGATGTGCCACGAGTACACTACTTCACGGTCATGCTTACCCGGTGGGCTGTGCCACCGCCGCCGCATCAGCACAAGGTCAACTCTCGGCGAGATAAGACGATAATGGAGAGGTTGGCCCGCGTTCTGAGTTGCCTGAGTTAGCACGAGTCACGCGGTCCCATTACTACTATATTACTAGGCGTGTTGTGCCCGTGGTTCCTTTTATGAGACTATGCCATTTACCGAACTTAATACCGACTCCAGGATGACTAGAAGGTAGCTTTTCCCATCAACACAATTTCTTCATGAAATATTATTCCGAGTGATTCCTCTACTGAATAAGCTTAGAATTTCAATGAAATATGGAGAAAATCAGCTGGGAAGCAGTGCAAGTAAGCGTCCTGCTCAGCGGAAATTTTTATCAGTTCTATGTGGTGATTGGTTGGAATACATGGGAATTAACCGGCATTCACATATTGTAAGTATTTAGAAAAAGCCCAGGCAACGGATGCATTCCATGCCCTCATACCGTCCACTTTTTCGTCAGTCGTCGTTTTCCACAGCACAGTTCAAGGGGTATCCACATACAAAGAAAATGTCCTCTAGTGATACGATCAAAAGATTGACAGCAATGCCGAATCGTAGCTTGCTACTTACTAATACAAGAATTCAAGCCTATTTATTAGACATTCAGTTGCGAAATTGCTGAATTGTTGTGTTTTTCAAGCTACTGCGCATGCAGACACCTCTGGCCAGAGAAGGCTATCTGGATGTTTGCAAATCTGGTATCTGGAATATACTGCGACATTATTGGCTTGATTCAGTAGCCCCTGCCCTAACAGAATTACCCAGTGACCAACTGCACCCGTTGGGTGTTCATCCACCCAACATGTACTGTCACTCCGGTCATGCCACTTTCGCGCGGGTGTACAATCCAATAGCAATGATTATGGCGACAGCTCGGCTTCTCTTATACTTGCAATTAGATCAAGTACAGCACCTTTTCTGTCCGCTAACGACTTCAGCTTGAAAGTTTCGCCTGGTATTCGTCTGTATCAATGAGTTCATAAGAGTCGCTTCGACGCGTAGTGTTTGGAACAGAAGGCTTTGCACAATAGTTGTAAACAAAGGACAATAATGACTACGGCTCGTCTTTTCAAGGGCTGGCGTCTGAACAAGCTTGTTGTAAGGCGGTTGTGCTGTCCTTGTCCTTGTCTCTTGACCTTCTAATAGCACGGTCATGAATGTTGTTGACAAGATTAACAGTTTCCTGGAAAGGTGGTCCAAGGGAGGGGAGACCGGATGGTATGTTCTATCCGCTTTTATGTGGCATTTTCATTCAATGTCTAGCCTTTAGTCGAAATTTCCTTCTATCAGCACATCAAAACCATACGGACCCGACCAGCGTTGAAACGCTCACAACTGCGTATCATACCCTGCTATTTTCTGCTTTGAGGACTTGGGCTTCGAGCAACTTGCTGACCCCACAAAGCTTCGTTGATTTTGTTCATTCAGTCCTGGTGTCCCTGCCTTCCTCTTCTGTTCAGCCTCGGTCTATCCAAAGCCATACTTTATTCGGAGAACTGCTCGTCGACATCGTCTGGTCCCTTGACGCGCAGTTGGATGAACTTGTATCGGATGCCAAGGCTATCGTCGCAACTACCGAACAGACAACTGAAGTTAGTGACTTGCAGGAAGCCACGAGAATAAAGCAGACCGCTGAGCAAGACAAGGAACTTCTCGTCGACGTTGTCAAGAGACTCCTGGTGAGTGCCAGCGAGTCCCCAGAATATATTGAACCCACCTTTTTAAAATCTAGTTTGCTGGAATCACCGACGTAGCTGTGTGCCGGGAGCGCCTCGACTTAAACCTCCTTGCCAATATTGGCCTTATATCAGACAGGTCGTCGTTTGACAAGAAGGAAATTAGAACAAGGACTGGTCTTTTGTAAGTCCCTTATGAGTTGTATTCTGTATAGGTTGATGTCGACTTGGTCTGCAGTTACAAGCAAAACAAGTTTAACCTTCTTCGCGAGCAGTCCGAAGGTTATAGCAAGTTATGCGTGGAACTAATGAGCTCCTTGGGTCCTTCGCATTCTCCGCATGATGGCAGACCCATTGAGAGTGCTGCATCTATAGAGGATCGCTCCCGAATTGTATGGGACAAGATTATGGGCCTTATTGGATATTTCGACCTCGATCCCAATCGTGCACTTGACATCGTCCTTGATGTTCTGACCGTCAACGTCACGACCCACTACACTTTCTTCCTCTCCCTTCTGTCATTTTCCCCATGGGCGGGTACTATCAGGCGTTCTATGGCCGGTAAACTCGACGTTTGCACGCCGCCTGCTCCATCTTCGGACCAGTATCGAGGGAAATCGCTCGATGAAGTTCTTGAAATTGCCGAAACACTATCCCTCAGCAATAAAGGTTTTAATCCAACTCCAAATGGCTCTGAGTCGCGGGTTCTCGCTCAAGTCCTTGGTTTCAAGTTCGCTTATTATCAGGTTTGTTATATCCCGTAATAATTTTTCTTTCTCTGATCATGAGTAGGGTTTGGATGCGCATGAACCATCGCCAAAAAACTTGTACCTTGCGGCTGCCATCTTGATACGAGAAGGTTTTATTTCGCTCGAAGAGTTATATCCCCATGTGCGTCGGCTTTCACGTCGTCATGTGGACGTTGCTTCATGACAAACATTCAGCTATCACCTACCGATGAAGATATGGATTCGTACTACAAGGATTATCTGAATCGGGGACACCTAAGGATTGCAGACGCCAAGATCACCCAACTAGCAATGGCAGCCCCCCTAGAGTCGACGAACTCCGGCCCGAAAGCGCGTTCAGAGCCTGGAGAGGAAGCCAAAAAGGCCCTAGATCTGAAGCCTCCCAACCAGAAGGCAGCTCTCGTCCGCGCTTTGCTTTCTGTTGGCGCCTTACGCCCTGCTTTCGCGATCTTGATCAAATTTCCGTGGCTCGTAGATGCTCATGTCGAACTCGCCGATTTGGTGCTCCGTGTTCTTAGGCATTCTATTGCCCCTCTCTATGATACGGCTTTCGTTCTCAAGGAACGGAATCCAAGCTTCACTGAACCTCGTGCTCGATATGGGTCAACTGGCGGCCTCCTGACGCCTACCCGCAAGCTGCAGTTAACATCAGTTGCACCGACACCTCCCAGCACAGCAACGACGGAGTTCGTGTTCTTTTTCCCTGACTGGTCGGAAAGAGTTCCGCTGTCGACAACCTCCGAAGATTTGATCGACGTCATCGAACCTCTTATGAGCTTTGTCGGCCTTCACATATCGCGTGATCCGCTGTTCGTTTCGAAAGTAACGCGTCTGGGGAGGTCGCAATTAATGTCTACGGTAAATTCATAATCCTTTCTGTTGTTCCATGCACTCACCCTCCTTCCAGGCTCCTCTTGATCCCGTCACAAAGAAGCCCACTGGGGAACCAGACCCCTCCAATCCTGTTCGTGTGTTCTGGTTCAAACTCCTCCGACTATACTTCCTACCTTCCCTACCTCTCATTCGAGGAAACGCTGTTTGCACTGTCGAGATTTGGAACATTATCCGACAATATGAAACAACAGCTCGGTGGAAACTGTACGGCGAGTGGAAGACAAGCACATACGGCTCGCATCCAGAACTTCGTATACGTCAAGTGCAAGCTGACCGGGAATCAAAAGGAATACTGAGACGGTTATCACACCAGACCATTGACACGCTTTCTGGTACGGTTGCGAAGTTGGCCCACTCTAATCCTTGTATTTTCTTTACAAATGCCGTCAACCAAATTATGGCATACGACAATTTAGCGAGTGTGGTGATCCAGGCGCTTCGATATGTGACCAATATGGGGTTTGATGTATTGGTCTACATCATTCTTGACGCACTCTCCAATCCTTATAAGAATCGGGTGAAGGACGATGGTGTTAATATCTCGGATTGGTTGCAAAGTAGGTCTGGTTGTCCCATTTTATTGCATGTTATTGACAGCAACAGGTCTCGCGTCGTTTACGGGTATGCTCTTTCGTCGATACAGTGCAGATTTATCTCCACTCCTGAAATACGTTGTACATCAATTATACAACGGCCAAACGACGGAAATAGTGGTCCTGCGCGAGCTAATCTGGAAAATGGCTGGCATTGAACCTCTTCCGAGCTTGTCGGATTCGCAAATTGCTGCGATGGCCGGTGGTCCCGCACTACGCATTGAAGCAATCGCTTCTGCAACTCGAGGTGCTCGTCTGGATCCTGGTGATGCAATTCTAAAAGGTCCTCAGCGACTGGGGAAGAGTCTACTGGAGACGTCCTTGGCACTGCCTCTCCTTATTCAAGTTGCGCAGCAGCGTCAATCCTGCGTGTTTAAAGCTCCAGACACCCATCTCAAGTCCCTCGCAAGTCTGTTCGATACCGTAGGTTGCGCGTCATGTCGTGCTCGCATCTTGGTCTCAACGTCGCTTGCCCAATTCAGACCCATGGGGTGCTGCTACAGTACCTGGAACTTCTTACTTCTTCGCCCGTTGTTTCTCCCGAAGAGTATGCGAAGAGGATCCTTCCTTCTTTAGCCGACCTCGGGGAATTATACGGAATATCTGCTCCAATGTGCATGCAAATCATTCGTCCGATGCTCAACAATATTCTCTTGGTAAAACGTTCACCAGCCGTAATTGATTAGATGCTAATTGGGTCGTAGAAAGCGGCCTTGTCGATGCAGGAGAAAGAACGTGCCGCTAACGAAGAGGCTGAGAAGCGACTCAAGGCTCGCTTATCAGCAAAACGTGATCCATCCGCATCTGCGTCGCGCATGGAGTCGCCAAGTGGTGCTAATACGCCCAAGGACAATCCTGAACAAAAGCCAGGATCAGTTGATGTCAACGAGGATAACGCGATGGAAGTTGAATTGGAAATCGCCACTCCTGCTGCAGAGGTTCGTCTCCTATGCGCGACCGAAATGCTCAGCAGAATAACGGCCTCGTAGAGTCCTTGGATACCTGAATTGGAAGCCCTTTTCGACGATGTACGCAAGATCGCGAAAAGTAGTGCGATCGACGTGATTGGGTAAGTTTTCTGGTCCGGAACCGGAACTCTGGATTAACGAGGCTGTATTAAGACCCGGTTTTTACTTGACATTCTGGCAATTGTCAATGTATGACCTTTCCCCACCAGCTGCCAGATACGACGAAGAGGGGGCTGCATTACGCACCCTCAGCCGGCAAGAAGATGCTAAATACATCAGTGCCGACCGTTCCTCTGATCGCTCGAAGAGGCTTACGGCAAGCTCACATAGGGCAAAACGTGATCGATGTAACGCATTTGTAAACACGTTGGCACAAGAGTTCAAGGAACAGACAGCCTCGAGAGTTTTCACCTTGAAGCGCTTGGCACGAGAGAAGCAACACTGGTTTGCTCATGGTGAGTTTGCGCCGTTGAACAGTTCAAGAGACTAATGTACTGCCAAGTCGAGAACCGTTATGCAGTTTTGGCATCTGCAATTATCGAACACTGCATTCAACCTCGTTGTTTGTTATCACCTATGGACGCCGATTATTGCGCACAAATAATCAAAGTCATCCACACGCAAGGAACGTTGGGCTTCCCTACATTAATGTGTTATGACAAGGTTGGTATCAAGTTTTTGCACACGACCGTATTGATGATCCCTGGGCCCCAGTTACTTGGTGATCACGTCAAAACGGTGATTTTTTCTTGTAGCGAATATGAAGCGAAGAACTACGGTATGTATTCTAGATGCATCCGTTTTATAGCTGTTTATGAGATGTAATATCGGACGACAGGTCGCTTTCTGTTAGGAGTTCTTACGGACCTATGGAAGTGGGCACAAGATGAGCAACTTTTTGCCCAAGAAAACCGTACGAAGATTGGCGGAAGAACTGTTCTCCTTCCGGGCTTCCAGCCGCGTTGGACCAACAAGGACCACATAAACATTTCACAAGAAGATCTATTATCGTGGTCGGGATTCAAACAGATCCTACGCAAATGGCACAGGAAGCTGGGAAGAGTGGGTGACCTGGCTCCGACAGAATCAATAAACTGATTGGTTTCCATAGAGTCTCTGCAATTGTATCGAAACAGGAGAATTCATGCACGTCTACAATGCCATTATCGTGTTGAAGGAAATTCTTCCGGTCTTTCCCCTAGCTGCTGTTGGCGAATATGGACCCGTCGTTGATAACATGATTGATAAATTGGTCGAAGGTGAGGAACGGGGTGATCTTAAAATATTGAGTAGAGCGTAAGCATGCTTTATATCACGCTCAGGGTATATTTTCATATTATCACAGCTATTCCGCGGCTTTGAAGAAACGCGAGTCCCAGTGGGCAGTTCCACGGCCTACACCTCCCAAGGTAAGATTTTTTTTATTCACTCCAGGTTTTCATACCCAACCCCTTCTCAGTTGAACGGTACTATGTCCCCGAAACCTGGCCCGGCGGCCTCACAAGCACTCGACAAGTCTCGCTCAACACAGCCACCTAACGGTTCTGCAACTCTTGCAACACCTGACATTCGCCGCGAAATCAACACAGTCTCAGGTGTCCCAGCGGCTCCGAGGGCTCAATCATCAAACAACGCACCTCAGATTATTGACGAAAGACCGTCTACACCGGCAAGTCTGGCGAAATTGGCCATCGAAAGGTACGAATATCGCAAGTACTAGGTATTTGCCCCTGATTTGAATAAAATGCGACGCAAATAGCATTCCCCGACCTGAGAAGGTGAAGCGAGTTAGGCCAGAAAAAGGGAGTCAATCCCCAGCACCAGATAGCGACAGCAAGTCGAAACAGGATGCCATGGATGTCGACATTACCCCGATTGCACCAAAGGAGGGAAGGTCATATTCACAACAAGAACCTGGTTCGTCACGCTTTGGAACGCAGCAGCCTTCTGCCCCTGCTCCGAGCTCCTTACCTCCAATGCCCGTTGATCTTTGGATGCCGACGCCCGTTCTCAAGGAAGCTCCTAAATCTTCCTGGCCAGGCAGTAGGGCGCTCAGCCCACGAGAAGCACCGTTATCTCCTAGGCAGAGAATTGAGGAGAAACAAGAGGTTATGCCGCCACCAACAGCCCCCAGTCAGACGCTTTCGGCGCAAGAGCTCCGCGAAACAGCCAAGCAAACGATTGGCCACCGTGCATCAGAGAAGTCTGATGACCGGCGATCAGTGGGTGATACCCGTAGCCAACCTGGTTCTGGAGCTCCGTCACCTTTACCACGCCGACGAACTGCATCACCTGGTACACGAAACCATAGCTTGGAGAGTCGAGCAAGTGGCGAACGCCGCTCTGACCGCGGACCTGGGGACGGTGACCACGCAGATGGGAAGGCCCTAGAACGAGAAGTTCGCCAAGAGCTGCGATTATCCCGCAAGGAGGGTAGTGCTGCCCACGGTTCTCGAAGTGAAAGAATCTCAAGTCATCGTGCCTCAGCTCGCGAGAGTGACAGGGATAGGGAGAGTGACAGGGAACGTGACCGAGATCGTGGTCGGGACAGGCATGGGGAGCGTGACCGTGATAGGGAACGCGACAGGGAACGGGAAAAGGACAAGGATAGGGAACGTCGTGAAAGAGATAGGGAACGCGACAGAGACAGAGATCGAGACAGGGACCGTCATCGTCGTGATGACAAGGATCGTGATCGCGAGTCGCGCAAGGAGCGAGATAGATCAGGTCAAGTTTTGGCGCCGGCAACCTCCACTGCCACACCAGAGCCTCGTAGTCTTCCCACTCGTCCGGACCCCACTCGACACCGACCCACTACTCAAGTCGGCGATGATGCTCTTGGCAAAAGACGCCGTATCATCGATGATGATGTCAGTGACACTCTTTGGGTAAAGTGACTCGCTGACCTTGTAACAGGTTGACCGCACCTCAAAGCGTAGTTCTCGGAAGGAAAGCCATAGAGAGGACCGTATCCGCCGCTCTGACAAGGAAAGCCACGAACGACCGCGGGATTCGGACAGACGTCGAACGGACTCTCAAGTATCCGAAGGAGACGCCCGCCCGCCTGTTGATAAGGTGTGTTGACGTAGTTTTAAACGTGAAGACATCTTTAGTAACCTGAGTCGAACAGCCCAGTGAGAAGCGGATACCCGACGGTCCCAAAACGTTGCCTCCAAGCACGCCATCAGCTCCGAGGGCAATGTCATCTGTGGATAGTTCCAGGGGTGGAAGTAAGGTTGAGCCTAGTGGTAGCCGAGGCGGTGATTGGAAAGGTCAACGCGAGCATGGACCACACGCGTATCCGATTTCGACGGCTGGTGGCACAGCAGACACGGGCTCCAGTTTACGTGCAAGGATAGGCGAAAAAGAAGCTACTCGCTCGGCTGTGCAGGCACCGACGGGACCTTACCGGTCTGAAGTGCTGTCCAAGGACGACGAACGTGATAATAGGAAACGAACGGTAACTGGTGAGTAAGCATGCAATAGCGTCTGGCTTGAATTTACGTTGTTTCCGTCTAGATCGGGACAAGGATGTTGGGGAAGCCAACAGCATGCCAGGAGGGGACCTATCGTCACAGCCCCCCAAGCGACCGAGGATCAATCGCAATCGTTACCACGCACCTCATGGACTTGCTAAGAGGACACTCCCCATTGACCCACAGGCCGGGGATAAATCACGAACGATGAGAAAGGACTAGTTCTTCTCTATAGATGAGGTATTACATTGGTTCACGCCGCATCTACTTATTGATGTTTCATTGCTACACTGTCTACTCCACTATATCAATGTGAAGCAGTCTACATAAATTAGTGGTAATAATCACATTATACGAGTTGAATCGTGAGATAGTGGATGGTAAGTGAGTCACTTCTTTATCAGAGTGAGGAATTCCTCGCGGGTCTTTTGCTGTGTGCGGAAACATCCCAACATACAGGAAGTTACCGTGATGGATCCCGGTTTTTGTACGCCACGCATTGTCATGCACATGTGACTGCAACGGGTGGAAGATTGAGGTGGGGAAGAGAGTAAGGAAGACTCACGTGGCTTCCATGACGACTGCGACACCACGGGGTTTGATGGCTTCCTGGACTGCGATTGCGATTTGTTTGGTGAGCCGCTCCTGGACCTGAAGACGGCGGCTGAATGTTTCGGCGATTCGCGCCAGTTTAGAGAGGCCCAACACGAGTTGATTGGGAATATAAGCTATAGCGACCTATAAATAGCTAATCGTGGGTGCTGCGGGACTGTGGATGGGTACCCACCTTTCCTGTGAACGGAACGAGATGGTGTTCACACAGGCTGGAGATGTCGATGTCACGGACCAAGACCATTTCATCGTGGTCCTCTGCGAAGACGGCGTCGTTGATGACGTCTGTGAGGGAGAATGCAGGGGTGAAAATGATGGAGCGTAAAATGGAAGCATACCTGCTAAGCGTTCCTCGTAGCCACGGGTCATCCAGAGGATGGCTTGTGCATATCGTTCTGGTGTTTTGAGAAGACCTTCTCTGTCAGGGTCTTCGCCAATGCATTCGAGGATGGTGCGAACGGCAGAGGCCATTCGCTTTTCACAGGCGGTACGTTCTATGGGCGTGGCGTTGAGACGGGAGATGGTGGACTTGGCTGGGGGGACGTTGAGCGCTGGAGGAGATGGGAAAGAGAAGAGGGTATACCTGGCCAACCAAGGCCGTTCGGGTCAGGGAGTGGGCTGGCACTCCCGGGAGCGGTTGTGAGTGGTGAGGATACACCAGAGGGAGGGCGAAAGCCGTAACCGTCACGGATATGAGGCCAAGGGGGACGAGGGGGATGATTGGGAGAGTTTGATTGGGGACTTGAATCGGGATCGTCCCGAGGAATGTCGGCATCATTGGAGACGAGGAGAGAGTGCGATTCTGTGGCACGGCATAGCTCCAGTTGTCGTAATTCATTTGACAAGAGTTCGCCATGAGATAACATTTGAGTGGCGGAAATGGGAGAGACTATGTCGGGGGTAACCGGTTGATATTTTTCAATGGCTGTGGGTTGAGGAGGAGAAGACCATAAAGGGATAGTTGAAGGAGAGTCAAGTCAAGTCGTTGATTCCTAAACGAGCGTAAAGTTTCATAAATAACTTGTCGTCGTCTCGGTCGGGACGCGTCTACCAAACTCGTCTTGCACCGCACACACATCCTCGGATCTCACTCGCGGGTGACCCGGTCTCGCTCTCTCTCTTTGACGTGAACTCCGAGAAATGCTGTGACCCCGCTCCCGTTCTTATACCCCCATGAATCTGTCTAAACTCCCCCAGAGAAATGAAGCCTTCTCGCCAGCTCAGGCGTCGGCGTTCCTCGCTTCGCATACCCCCTCAGCCATCCCTCGAACAAGCCTGGCTCGCTTCTCGCGTCATCCCACGTCGCAGGGGTACTTACCTCATGCCCGGTGCACAACGTCCCATCAACGAGACCAACATCAGGCTTGCCCTGACAATTTCTCGCGCGTGTCTACCCGATCTTCTCTCTACGCTATGGGCCCTGCATCCCGTGCGGACATCACTCATGATCCTTCTCCACATCGTCCGTGGTTTCTTTCCAGCTTTTAGGGGCTATTCCCAAGCGATGATCGTCGACGAGGTGAGCCAACCGAACAGTCGAACTAGGATTCTAATATCCCGTGTTCTTGCAGTTGCAGACGTTGGTCTCTTCCGGATGTTTTTCGTGGTCGCGACTCCTGAGACTGCTCGTAGCCGAGATATGTAGGCGGGCCGCTGAAACAGCGATTGATTCATTTGCGTATGTCCCGGATCAGTCTCATGTCCGCTCAGCGTTGACCGTGTCCAAGTACGTCGAATGAAAACATTGTCCACGAGTCGGCCCGATTCTTTGTCGAATATCAACAAATTGCGCAGCGTCTTCGACTCGATATCCCGACGCTCTCGGACCCCGTCGTGCGCGATTGTCTCCAAGAATCCGACCTGTTCGTCCGATCGTTCAACGGCATGGGCACATTCGGGCTACTCTCGCCCTTTGAT